>JBCJKH010051942.1:0-12079 GCA_039877255.1 Loriculus beryllinus
TTATTAGCTTATTTGGTTTCTTTCAGGATAGGCTATGGCTTAACTATGCATTGCCCACAGTGGAAATACTGCCTTAATATCTTCTCTGCTTAGCTCCCATGATCTGGTAGATCTTTCTGTCTTCATGCTGCAAGGTGCTGCCCACAGAGGAGCATCATTTTGACTATTTATGGTGCTATGCTGTGAACCGTATTTGCTGGCTGCTCTACCATTAACTTTACTGTTCTCCTAAATCAACTGGATACAAGGAGAGGAGCTGGGTTGTTTTGATGTGGATGCAAGGAGAGGAGTGTGTGGAGATTGATCTGAAATCAGACTTCACTGTGCACTGTCTCAAAGATGAGATGGGATTCTACCTATCCTTTGTCTCAGAGATGGGTGGGAGGAGTTTGAGATAAGACTCTTCCACTGTCCATTGCCTGAGGAATAAGTGGGAAAGAGCTAAGACTCTTCTAGTCCATTACCTCAAGGGTTAGTGTCAGAAATTGCTACCCATTCTCTGAAGAATTGCTGCAAATACATGTGTGCAGTTGAAGAGCTGGCTGCAAAACCAGGGAAACTGGTCCACCAGGAATATGTAATACGTGACACAAAGAGCAGAGGTACTCCCTCCAACTCATCATAAAAGGGAGAAAAGGTGAACACCAAAAGACACATTGCCAGGGAGCCTTTGTCATGAGGATGATTCCAGGAGGACACTTCCGTGAGGATACTCTCCACCAATGACTACTATGGACCCTGTTCATGAGACATTGACATGAGGGCAATTCCACAAGGACACTCATCTCCAATGGACTCTGCTCCGATACCGACTATGAGCCCTGAAGAACTCCTACCACCACCGACGATGACAACGGATCCCTGGGATCCCTCTGCATCCACTGTAGCGGCTATCTCTCTCTGCACCCCAAATCCTTGCTTGATTTCCCATCCTTTTTCCAATCTGTCCTATCACTATCCTCTTTCTTACGACAATTTCCCTTTTTTACAATAATTGTCTTTTTGTAATTTGTAATAAACAAACTGACTGACTACGGTACTTGACCTTGCTTGCATCTTAATTTCACTCTTAGGATCATGAACTGAAACAGAGTCCAGCACTGGGGTTTTCTCCAACTGGACCCTGACAAGGATCTGGGTTGTTTTGGTGTGGAGAAAGGTCTGTGTACAGAGATGGTGTACTACTACTGATAACACATTGTCAAACAATGTGTTTTCAGCACAGTAGATGTTTTGACTACTTCAGCCATTATTGCAGAGACAGGCAGGGTCTGGCAACCTTGAACAGTAGAGAATGTGACTTACTCTTCTCTTGAACTTAGATGACATGGCTTTAGTCAGAATGCCCAGGTGAGGCAATTGTAAGATGTGATTTGAGTATGGCATGTAACTTCTAGTCAAGCCTCCTAAAAATTGTGGTTCAGATGCTTCGTATCCTTGCCTGTTTTTATAAAACTACTATGTTACTGTGCTGAACTTGCAGGTCCATTTGTAAGCCCCAGATATTGCCCAGCAAAAGTACAGCAAGCCCAGTGGCATTTTGTTGTTCTGCAGAGGAGTGGATTATCTCTAGGTAATGTTTCGAGAAAGAAGAGGAAAAGAAAGTCTTTCTTACTAATGTTTTTTCATTTTGTAAAGATATCTCTGTCTTTATGTAGTGTCTCACTGCTACTAGAAGTAGTTTACTGATTTCCTTAGATGCTATATTGATATTTGAAGGATCAGTAGTTGCTGTTTTTTAGTAAAATAACTGGTTTCATTGTAGAAATTATTGTTCCTTTGATATTGCTCCTGCAAAACAAAATAGCAGAATAGCAATTTACGAATTATCTGTAAGACTCACTGTACCATGTGGGTGTTTTTACACAGGAAACGCTTTGGAAGGAACAATGTGATCTTGTCTGACATTAGAAAGCCTGCAGATAATGTTTTCTATAGTGGTAAGTGACTGGGGGAGCATATGGGAAAAAAATCTTGACTTTCATGTTGATAGACTAATTACCAAAGTCTAAATGTTAAGTGGATTAAACTGAACAAATCGCTTTTCGAAACTTCTGGATAACGCTTTCCTGCTTTGAAATCTTGCCAAGACGTTCATTTCCTTTGCCTATTATTCCTTTTTTCTAAATATTTTTCTTTGCTTTTTTCCACTGCTGCTTTGCCACTTTGTTGACCAGTATAACACTTCAGTCAAGCTGAGCTTGGCTGTTTGCTCCTGCTGTAAAAGGAGATGCACCTATTCTTCGGTAGGGAACAAGTTGGAAATTAAATCTGTGCTTTCTTTTTCCATGATCAGGCACTTTTTAATGGTAAGATGGATGTAGAATAAGATTTTTGGATCCTTTTATTTTTTTTAGGAACTTACGTAAGTTCTTCTTCATCATTACTACTTAATGATGTATTTAGGTATTTGAACAGTGTACACAAAATATTCCCTGCTTTCATGCTGTTGAGTGGACAGAACAGGAGTTCTTGCATCATCAGTCTGTTGTTGAGGTAAAGGTAGCAGTTTCCCTTCATTTGTCCTCCTTATTTACTAATTTATTGACCACTGCTCTTAGGGGTTTACTCTGCTGCATAGTCAAAACGTGAATATAGGTATGGTCAAGAAGAAGCCGTATGAGTTTAATACAGAACTTTTCTTTACATCCGTTCTTCTTGGTACTCAATTTCCTACTGGTTCCATTTCTTGTAGGTCCTTTTATCTACGCAGATATCTTGGACTACAAGAATTTGCGTGAGATAGTGGTGAATAATAGGATAACTTGGCTGTTCCACTATAGTGCTTTGCTCAGTGCTGTTGGAGAAGCAAACGTCCCCTTGGCCAGAGCTGTAAACATTACTAATATGTGACAAGGGTTTCAAGTTCATGACTCCTACAGAGGCTTAATAAGTTCCAGTGAGTGTTCTGACAAATCCTGTTGTTTGTCCCAGGTTTACACAATGTTCTGGATATTGCAGCTGAGCATAATTTGAGACTCTTTGTTCCAAGCACTATTGGAGCCTTTGGACCCACCTCTCCTCGAAATCCAACTCCTGATCTCTGCATCCAGAGACCAAGGACAATCTATGGAGTCTCCAAGGTTCATGCTGAGCTCATGGGAGAAGTAGGAATTTTTCATTTTATTTATTTCTTGAAAATTTTGGGATAACTTAATTGCTTTTGTAAGGTTCCTCACGGCAGTGTTCTTTTCCCCATTCTTGCCTTCCTTCAGGCTTCAGTACTCAATAGTAGTCTGAGGCAGCTCTTAAGGACAAGTATTCTCTGAGTTTTGTTAGAAAAAGTACAAAGAATTGGAAGCTGGTGAAGATCCAGCTTTCAGTGTAATTTCTTCCCCTGGTTCTTTTGACTTTGGCCTGTTCTGCCAATGAGTGACATTGCAGAAATGACAGTGTACAAAGCCTTGCCAAAGCATGCTAGGAAATAGTGACTTTTGGTCCTCCCTTTCCCATACAAGAAGACTCTAAAGTTCAAGCCATGAGAGTCTGTACATGCACAACATCTCTTTTGGCTTTGTAGTTTATTATAAAGATAATGTTAAAACTGATATTGTTATATACTGTTTCCTCATACCTTAAATTTATGAAGGACAGTGGCCGGCCTAAAGATTGCATTAACCTGAAAAGGCTCATGAACTTAGGTATTTTCTGTTTCTGAGCACTAGATCTAGACCCTGTATTAAGCCAATCCATATCAAGAATCCATATCAAGAATCCATATCTAACGATGTGGATGCAAACTAGAAAAGAGCAAGTAGGGACATCAGCTACTTCATAGGGAATTAAAACTGTTCACGAGTGCCTTTCCTTTCATGCCTGTCATGGGATGGCTATAGCACAAAGGTTCATTCTATGACAGACTTTTCCTGTGAAATCAATGGGTTGTGAGGCCTTGGTCTTGATGCGTAAAGCTGTGCTTCTCTCCTCCTTCCATAGTACTATCATTACCGGTATGGCCTAGACTTCCGCTGCCTGAGGTATCCAGGAATCATATCCGCTGACTCTCAGCCTGGTGGGGGAACAACTGGTAAGAGACTTGTGTTCAGTTCTCAGCATTGCAGGCAAAACCACTGAAAATAAGCCAATGCAGTTTTTAATAAATAATTAATCATTAATAAATACAGTTTTTGTAGAAATTTAATCTATGGCAGTACGAAGAATCACTGTAGAGATGCTGTTTCAACAGTGTTACAGAATTTCTATCCACTCCAGCCTAGGGCATAACGTCTTTGCCTTTAAATAGTATCTGAGAGATTTCAGATTATTTGCACTCATTGAGATGATTTGCTTTAAAGTTATTTTAAATTCTTACGTCTTGCTGCAGTGTGCAAATACTGGAATAACATAAGGATATTCTGGAATTACTTACACTTGTGCTGTAGAATGTAAATAATGCATAGCCCTGTGGCTAGATTTTATATGGAACACATTGAGGGTGGTCTGAGGATCATTGACTGTCACAAAGTTAACAAGAGATGGAGGCAGATGAGTACACACCCCCATTGTTCTTTTCTACAGATTATGCTGTCCAGATTTTTCATGATGCCATAAAGACAGGCAAATTTCAATGCTACCTAAAGCCAGACACTCGTCTCCCTATGATGTATATTGATGACTGTCTGAAGGCAACTCTAGAAGTCATGGAGGCCCCTGCAGAGGCACTGAGCATGAGGACATACAACATCAGTGCCATGAGCTTCACTCCTGAAGAGCTGGTGCAAGAGGTGCAGAAGCATGTTCCTGAGCTCCAAGTGACCTACAAAGTAGATGAAATCAGGCAGGCCATAGGTTAGTACTGGCTTCTTTGGCAGTGGGTAAGAGAAAAACATTAGACTGCTATAGGTTAAGGGCAAAAGAAAGTTTAATTTCTTTGTAGATGTTTGCAAATTGCTCATGTACAATTCAAGTGTTATGAATTGAAATTCAGCTTTAGTAATTCAAGTGGCTAGTGATGATATACCTTAAAGTTTAAAGAAGTTCTTCTTAAACCTCGTGCTCCTTGTTTCTTCTCTCTTTTCACTGCAGCTGACAGCTGGCCAATGAACTTTGATGACAGGAATGCCCGGAGGGATTGGGGCTGGAAACATGACTATGATCTCCCCGAGCTGGTGACTACAATGTTTAGCTTCCTTGGGTCTGACTCCAGGATCGCTCAAGTTAACTGAAATACTTTGTAAGATGCTTCCAGATCTCCAAAGAGGGCCTGGAAGAAATGGCTGAATTAGTTTATATTTTTCTGAGCCTGAGAGCATGTCAGTTATTATCTTTCATAAGTAGCAATAGAGTTGGGCAGAAACATGCTGTTGCTGGAATCTGCTCTTAGATAAACAACATCGTTTGGTGCTCTCTGCAAGCACAGCACTGATGGCAAACACAGATTTCTTGAACTTTCATACTTCAGCAGCTATCAAAAAAGGAAAAAAAACGCACTTACTGCTGGCTGATGTCTCTTCAACCGTTACTGCTGCCTGCCTCTTCTTTGGCAAGCAGCTTGGGCCAGTAATGTCAAACCTGGTATTTCAGGCATATCCCACCAAGTTAACAATAGGTTTCTCATTTTTCCTGGTGGAGAATGTTAGATCATAGTAAGATACCATCCTTTCTACTCTTTGCTTACAAAAAAGAGATCAGAAGAGCTACTTCATGTTTTTTAAATTGCAGGGGTTGTTGCAATTTTAGTTTGAAATCAAACTTCGGTCACAGTTCCTTTATATATATATATATATGCATATATATTGCTGTAGACATTTTTCTATAGGGCATACAATAATGCTTAAGAATGTGAAGGGGAATAGGACTTGAATTCTCATTACACTTTAAAAACCCAGGGTTTACAAGCTAAGCTTTGTCCTACTCTGAAAGTGCAGCTGCCTCCAGTTTACCATTGGAGGTAGATCTGAAATCTGAGGAGTTGTTATGTTGTTATGTGTATATGAATCTGGGATGTATTTCAAGCAGGCAATGCTTATATGTGGGTTTATTACTAATTGGCAACACTTTTGGTTATCCCAGTTGTTTGCTGTACTAGCATGGTGACATACTGCCTGGAGCAAGTTTTCAGGATGGGCTGATGATGGAGCCTTATGGTAGAGTCCCATCAGCCGTTGTAATCTGTTTGTGTTCACTACGTTTTCCTTGTGCACTGTTAAGTGTATTTGTAGATGCTATTTATGTCTAAATAATGCTTTTATTCTTTAGAGAGGGATCCAGAAGCTGAAACCACCTACTAAGTATAGCTAAGGGCTGTTCTGCTCATTGAGTTTAGCACACAACAGATTCTGGGATTAACAAGGGGGTCTTTGTTGATGCATGAAAGGAAGATATATTGATTCAAAAGGTACTTAGGAGACATTGAAAAATGACAAACTGGAGAGACAGAAAAGCAATTTAGGTAAAATATCCTTTTCCATGAATGTGAATGTGAGCCATCAGCTACTATAGCTATAGCATGCCTTGAGAGACAGCATCTGGGAACTTTTGATTTTGTTTCTTTCAAAGAAAAAGTATCTTTCGTTTTCAAAATGACTGAAAATTCTCTCTATGAAGCTCTCCATCTTTTTTGTCTTGTATACTCCAATAGTGTGTGTAAGTAAACATGTTCAAGTCTTTTTTCTACCTACAACTTGTTTGCTGTGTTTTTTATGACAATGCTTTAGTAGTTGAGTCTTAGTCTCTCTGTAAGCCGGCGGTGTTTCTCAGTAAGTGGATAAGTGACATGACCAGATTTCTGTCTCTCTGTGAAGGGCCTGCATGCTGCAGGAAATACGTTTTCTCATGAAAGCAACCTTCAAATGAAGATCTGTGGTGAAGCCCAGTTATTTCGAGCATTTGTTAAACTTGTTTCTCTCAGGTTTGTTACGTATTTTACTGTTTCGGCTGCTGGCAAAGTATGCGTTTACCAGATACTTAAGCTCAAAAAACCCTAAGGTTTTGGCCTGTTATTGAAACATTTGTATATTGTTTAGATTTCTGAAATGACAAGTTTTTAAACTTTGGCCGCTGTTGTAACTATCGCATTGTTCAAATGTAGTATTTGGCTCAATGGGCCAGCAATGTTGTGGCCCTCCATTTGTACCCTACCAGAAAAGACTGGCTCAGGTTCTGTCCTCTGCCCTGCCAAATCTCTCCTAATGAACTGCCATTTGAGCTGCCGGGTGGAGGACTTTAATATGAGCTCAAGTGTCCTGTCCATTCCAGCCTCAGTTCAGACCCTAAGGACTCTTTATTGCCTCCATTCCACAAGATGTGTAAAATAGTCATTGACGGATCTCACTCCATTTCCTTACTTCACTTAGTTGGTTTAGGAATAGCCATTTAAGAAACTTACATTTTGCAAATCTGAGATAAACCATATTACAATAGAGAGTTGTTTGGAGGTAACAGTGCAGTGTTAATCAGGACTGTGATTAGACGTGTCTAGATAGGTCAGGAAGGTCTGATTCCTGTTTGAAATCCTGGTTTTCAACCTGTGATGCATGCATTTTTTGTCATACCTTCCCCATTAACTTCTGTTATAACAGGGTCTTGGGTTACATGGTCTAGAGTGAAGTGTCCCTGACCATGGCAGGGGGTTGGAACTAGATGGTCTTAAGGTCCTTTCGAACCCTAACTATTCTATGATTCTATGTTATAGCATCTTCTCTATTACACCAATTTGATGTGGTACGAAATGTCTAACTTTTGCTACCAGTTTGAAGTTTGACTTCTGGGCAGAGACTTCTCTCATGACATTTGAGCATTATGGCTGTTTAAATTACCTATTCAGGAAAAGAAAAGTTGTTAATATTTTGTTCTTCAAATATTGTCAGTTGTGGATGATGCCTACTTTAATAAAATCCTATGCAGACCATCCCTGTTTAGAGCATGTAAGAACAGTGATGAAGGATCTCAGTTAGTGCTGAAGCCTTTTAATCAGCCACAGAAGCGATGCATGATTGTAGGCACAGAGAAAGATACAGCCCTCTCAGTCTGTGTAGTGACTCTCAACAATTTGTATGACCCACCTGCCCCGTTAATTGATGAATTGATTCTTCTTCAGGTTAAACCCTTTTCCTCCTCATACGCCTCAACTTTCTAGTGATGGGAAACCATCTGGTGGAGGAAGCATTCCACTTGACCATGGAGTAATGACTAGTGCAACCATTGTTTCTTGCAGAGTAGGTGAGGGTGTTACAGCGCCATCCTCTTCCCAGCTGCTTCAGTTTGATAATGAGTTTATACATGCTCAGTCTGGCTTCTATAAGTGCTATAGGTGATGGTGCTTCATCCAAAGCTGCTGCAGCGGGGGAGAGGACCGTTACCAGGTGCCTACCAAAAAACAACTATTCCACTTTTCCCATTTTCCCTCCAGCCTGTTTGTCAGAGACGTGAGAATATTTTACCCTGTATCACATTGATGCAGCAGAAAAAAAAAGCCCCCTAACCTGTTTGCTTTCAGTTCTCAGATTTACATCTTGCTGGCTTGCCGTGGAGGCAGCGATGGGGTTTGTTGTCCTCACTTTGCTGTTCTCATGTAAGAGGGAATGCACATAGCTGAAGCAATGCTCATGCCATGGTTATCGGTAGGTACACACTAAAAACCTTTAAAGGAAGGTGCTTTGCTGCTTTTCAAGGTCCCAGTGCTGATGGAGTGCGTACACCACTGTGCAGACAGAGGCTGGGAAGAACTTTATGGCCCTAGAGTTTTAAAGTCTCATGGCATGACAAGAGGCAAATTTGGACAGATGGAAGAAGACAGGACAATGGGCTTAAAGTTGTGGTTGGAGGCAGATAGAGCTGGATGGTTTGAAGACATCTCTGTACATCTCCCCAGCTCTTCTGAAAGTTAATGTAAAGCTGATTGGAAAACGTCTGCAGGAGGGGCTGTTTCTTAGCACAGACATAACCTCAGGTTACTCGGCCAAACTTTCCCAGAGGAGAAAATGAGATTGGGGAAGGTTGACCCTTGCTGGACACCAGGTGCTCACCAGGCCACTCTATCACTCTATTAGCAGGACAGGGGGCAAGAATACAAGATGGAAAAAAACCCTCATGGGTCAAGATAAAGGCAGTTCAATAAAGTAAAGGCAAAGTAAAGGATGCAAATGAAAACAGAAGATTTTATTCTCTACTTCCCATAAACAGGTGACATCTGGCCACTTCCTAGGAAGAAGGATTTCAGTATGTGCAGTGGTTGCTCCAGAAGACAAATGCTGTAAATAACAAATGCCCCCCCCCTTCCTTCTCCTTCCTCTTAGCTTTTATTGCTGAGCAGAATGGAAATAGGTTAGGGATTAGCCTAGAGCAAAACCATACGCAGCAGGCAATTTTGATTCTGTGACCCTGTTTTGGAGAGCAAAAAAATCCAATATATGGTTACAGCAAGGCTGTGCCAGTCAGAGAGAGCCCAGGTTTTGCTCAAGTTGATCATGAAGTCCTTCATATGGATGTCTCAGTGTCTGGCACAGGAAACCAAGATGCAGGAGAGATGTGGCCATCTCCTTTCCACCAATGTCCAGGGACTTGGCCATCCAGCCACACTTGAGAAGAAGCATGAGGAGGTTCTTGAATATCTCTCTGTAATCAAATCACATGCCCCGTGACCCTCTGAAGTTCAACAGATGTGTCCTCCACTTTGCTGCTGGTTCCTCAGCATGTCTCTGCATTTGTTCCCAGTCTTGTGGGTTTCCTCAGCCCCTTCCTTGTCAAGGGGAAAAGGATGGGACCATGGTCCTGGCAGGATAAACACATCCCCCGTAATTTCCCTCCTACAGTGAGGTCACAGTGTGTAGCTGGATGGGTGGGATGACCTTTAGACCAGTCCTTGATAGAGGAGGTTCTTGGCAGGGGATGCTAGACTGCAGCTCCAAGGGCACCAGCAAACTGATCATTTTTTGGCAAGAAAGGAGCATTGCTGCAAGGACAATCTCTCCTTACATATCTGGTGCAATAGGTCCCTAATCTCCCCAGCCTTTACGTAATGCCAGGGTAAAGACCCATCATCATCAGAGCTTTTGCCAAAGCAATGTGTCAGAGGAGAGAAAGCAAAGTCCACAGTTTGTCCACTGACTATCTGTTTCCCCTTCACCCAGCGTTGCTGACTCTTGCATCTGGAACCCAAGATTCATGAGATTTGGTGCATTTTTCAAAGCCCTACCTCCTGGAGTCTTGGATTCTGAGATACTCATATGAGGTTATGTAACAATCCACACCTTTTTAATCCTTATGAATTAAAGGCAAAAAAATAATCTTCTAAAAATGAATATGAACTGCAGGAGCTCAAAAACCTGTAATTTCTAAAAGTGCAGACTTTTGATGTTTTATTATTATTTTATTTACAATAATCGATTATACTTTTATTATCTTACTTATTCTTCCTGCAATCTCTTCCCCACTTGAACGTTGTATGGAAACTGGCATATGTATATACATATACATACACACATACACATACATATATATATATATAAACCACCCCCAAACATCTCAGTCAGGTAACAGCCATCTTTACCAGTGCTGAGCACTGGAGAAGAATGAGTCAATGAGGTGCAGATTCTGCTCATCCAAGCCCAAAACAACTAACCTGGTTTCCCTGCCAGACCATGCACCAGAGGAACTGCTACTGCTTGAGTGTGCTGATAGGGACCGGGGAAGTCAGTATAGCATGTGAGTAGATAATGAACTCTGGCAACATCTAAGCTCTTGCCAGGAACAACAGGAGCCCAGTGCTCACTAGTGACTCCAGGGCACTGCATGCTCAAACTTCCCTGTGGTCATCAGCTCCCCATGTCCAATGACTGAGGCTCATCCCTTGGTTTGCACTGTGGTTCCACCTAATTCAGTACTTGTCTGTGAATACTGCTTCTTCCATTAATAGCAGAGGACTTGCAAAGCAGAGGACAGATGAACTACCAATAAAACTCTGACACCTTTATGTCTTCATCCAGCTGATCCTGAGGCTGGCTGTCTTCTCAAGAGGTGGAAAACGTGCCCAATCTATGCACAAGAACAGCAAGGTTTCACTCAAGACACACACAGTAGATGGTAGCACTGATGTTTGAACTGCTGATGACCGGTGGCTGCCCAGGGGTATTTGCTCTGTTGGCAGAGTGTCCCAGGATCAGTGCCAGGAGCACAGTTTTCACCTCCAGCCTCCCTTTCTGGCAACAGCAGCTGGGACGTTTGCCTAAGATAACACAGAGCTTTGGGACAGAAAGGGGGACGCTTCCCACCCATCCCCAGACACGCATGCCTGTCGGTGACCTCAGCTGAGGTTCCAGCAAGATCCACATTGCACAGGAATAGAGGTACATGGGGACACACTATGGCCCCATCCAGACCCTGTGTCCATGCAAGAGTCCAGGGCAGTTTGGAGGGGTTTTGAGTCTCTAGAGATTGCAACAGAGATGCACCCACCATGTTGAACAGTGATGTTGCACTGTGATACTGCACATCTCTTATGCACTGTGCATAGGAGAAAAAGGCATCATTGGGCTGGGAATTCAAAGAGGACGAGGGACCCCACTCCACACCCCCTAAGCTGTTTGCTGAAGGCTGTGGCCCAGCATCATCGGGTTGCCCTTGGCTGACCCTTTTTGGGCTCAAACATCACTCTGCTGTGCTATCTGCCAGCTCCTTTGGAAGGAAAGCAGTAACCAAGGTCTCCCAATTGCTTGAACTTACAGGGAAAAAGCTCTCTGTAAACCATTCAGTACTCAGTGGACCACCTTTTAGATCTACTTTTCAATACCAAGTGGAGAAGGTGTGTAGGCCCCATTTAGCCTGGATAACGTGGAATCCTGAAGCTGACCACAACTGAAACTGGTGTGCAATTGGGAACCTAGAGGGGAATGCAAAGAGGTGAGAGGAGGACATGAAATTTGGTTGTCTGCCCCTGCCCTGGTGTTTTGGATTTCCCTTGGAATGCTGTCTAGAGAAAACATAAGGATTTCACTTTAAAATAGAACAGAAGAGGGCAGATTTAAATGAGATATTATGAAGAAGTTGTTCCTTGTGAGGGTGCCGAGGCCCTGGCACAGGGTGCCCAGAGAAGCTGTGGCTGCCCCATCCCTGGCAGTGTTCAAGACCAGGTTGGATGGGG
>JBCJKH010051943.1:10860-36897 GCA_039877255.1 Loriculus beryllinus
CCATGTCATGAAAGGCCTCATCTGTGTTTTTCAAACACTTCCAGGGATGGTGATTCCAACACTTCCCTGGGAAGCCTGTTCCAGTACTTGATCACCCTTTTTCAGGTAGTTGCAGAGAGCAATAACATCCTCCCCAAGCCTTCTTTTCTCCAGACTAAACAACCCCAGCTCCTATTCCCTGTTCCTCATCAGACTTGTGCTCCAGACCCTTCACCAGCTTTGTTGCCCTTTTCTGGACCTTCTCCAGCAATTCAATGCCCCTGTTGTAGTGAGGGGCCCAGAACTGAACACATGATTTGAGGTGTAACCTCACCAGCACTGAGTAAATATTGACCTGAGGCAGATTCCTTTCCTTCTGGTGGATATATGGAAAGGCTTTTGGTTGGTTTTGTTACATACTCCCCAGGCTGGTTGCCACATCCCTCTTCTTGGTATATCCTGTATCTTCCTCTTATATCTGACCGGTTCTGTGTTCTAGCTGACTGTCTCTGAGCTCCCTGGAGGATTGCTGAGCCTGACTTGGGGCAGCTTGGAGAAAACCTGTGATACTTCTCAAGTAAGTGGGTATTTTCACATAAAAACCCTTCTCTTCGTTAGAAACACATTGCAGCCCTTACTCCTCCTGCTGTATTTCTGGAGTCTTTCATTCCAGCAGCACAATGTTTTTCCTTCTAGGTGATGAGCAAGTTTGATCTTTATTTTCAGCAAATTGAATAAGTAATGGGAGAAAAATATGCTCACAAAAGGAAAACCTTGCTATTGTGGAAAAGACCACAAACGGAGAATATTTCTCTTCTTGAACTGTCCATTTCATGCATAGAAACCACTTTCCACTTCCTGCCAGTGTTTGTTTCATAGCATTCAGGAACATTTTCCATCCTGTTAGTGACTGAGCCCAAGAAAGCTCAGCCTGACTGCTATTCCACTTAAAGATGTGTGATCTTGCCATTTAAACAGTCCCTGTGGCAGGAGAAGAAAACACAGTTTTGAGGTGAAGTGTTTGTCCTTAGGGTACTCTACTCAGAAGGCATGTGAAATTCCAGGAGCCAAGCGCTTCCTGGGGACCATGTAGGCGTTCAAATGCTAGGTTAACTCCTGGGCTAAAGCCAGGAAGGGGTTTTGGGTTTGGCATGATCCTTCTGGAAGTATTTGGAGACCTCAGTGAACCGCCCTATGCATGCTTTTGCCAGTTATTGCTGTTCCAAGCATCAGTACTTAAGCTGCTGCCAAAACAAGGCACAACTGGGGTCCCTGTCAGCAGGAAGGATGCTACAGCTCTGAGCCTGGTGCTGTTGCCTGTTTGGTACCTGGGAATTTCTAAGGATTTCTGGTAGTCATAGGATAATCCCAGCAGAGGGAAAAAAAATCCCTTCACACAGTGTGGCTCCCAGACTTTCTATCTGTGAATGGCAAATCCTGGCCTGTGTGTGCCAGGATTTTAAAAGTGCTAATGGGTTGATGAGTAAGAAGACATTCCTGGATGTACTGCTTTTTGGAGGGGAAAAAAAACCCCATACAGAATACCATCCAACAAAAACCAGAGCAACTGGTGAGGCTTGCCCCATCCTTTTACTTGTGTTATTTTCCTTCTCTGCCCTTCCTGTAAAGATAGGAGAGGTCTTTGAGTGGGTGATTGAAGGCTTTGGTCAGCCTACTGTCTGCCCTTGCAGCCATCCAGCCACAGAGCAGAGGTTTTTCTCCTCCCACAGACCTGCTAAAAGCAGTGTCCACAGCAGAATTTATCAAGGTCTTCTTTCTAGTTACTGCCACCAGACAAACCAGTCCAGTTCTCTCCAGATTTGTAGTATCTGTGGCGAGCTTAATCCTACCAAGAAAGGGAGGAAGGAGGAGTATCTTGAAGGAGTGATTTGCTCTCCTGGTTCGCCATCTTGGGAGAAATGGCTTTTTATTCTTTACAGGCTGAACATACTGTGAGTTTAATTTTTTTCCTTCTTTTTTAGCAATTTCTATGTGAGCAATTCTTCCCTCCAGTTCCTTCCAGTTTCCTCCAGTTCCCTTCTAACCTGCTGAATCAGTGTGGGGTGGGGTGGAGGGAAGAAGAGTGATGTGTCCTCATGACCTCATGATCAGCCAAATTTGTTCCACTGTATGGGCTGGGTTCAGCGCTTTGTGGTGAGATCATTTGCCTCCAGTTTTCAATGTGTGTCTGTTTTGGGTACTGTTGTTTAGCACTGAAACTCTCCAGGAAAGTGGTAAAATCACTCTGCGCAGTTGTGCTGCTTGGCATGGGGATGGAAATCCTGCTTAATGGAAGTGATGTGCACGAGATAATAGAGGTTTACTATCCTCCTCCTCTCAAAATTTCTAGTAAACATTTTTTAATGTGTTCTTTAACTGTTTTCTCATCTGAGTTGCATTCTTACACAACTCTTGGGTCTTCTCCCTCTCCCAACTTTTTTACAGACCTGAACAATGTTTTATTCTGTGGTATAGTCATTTCTTATAGTTACATGTCTTAGGTTGTTTCTAAAACTTTAGCAAAAAGGGGCCTCTGTAACTACACACAGAGGCAGAATTGCAGGCTTTTTAGAAAATCAATATAATTTGTGTACAGGTGAAAATCAAAAACACACGCACACAAAAATCCCAGATGAAAACCAAGCATTCCAAATGTGCAGGGGAATATACTAATCTCAGGAGACTTAAGACTGTTTCTGGAGATGGGCATGCAATGTCAAAGTCTCTCATGGCCTAGAGCCATAAAGGTAAGGAGAATCTGTGTTCTCAAAGATGGAGCATCCTGGAATCTGAGATCTAATGGTCCTGTGCATTTAACCCTCCTCAACTTCTTATCAGTGTGGCCCTAGACAAAAATAACTAAAAATAGAGCTTGGAATTGCCAGGACTGTAGAATTATATACATGATGAAGCTGTCACAGTTTTTTCAGAAATGAAGTATCCATTATTTGGGAAATGAACAAGTATCTGAAGGCATAGAAATCTGGTTTCAGAGTCCAAGTGTCTCTGTCAGATTCAGGAGAACCTAAGAGATATTCAGGTCAAGATAGCATGGAAGGTTGGGGGGTTTTTTTGTGTTTGTGTGGGGTTTTGTTTTTGGTTTGTGTGTCTTTCATGTTTTTCCCCTCAAATTGCAAGATGCTAAACCTCATGCTTTAAATGGGAAACTACAAAGTCATGAATGTCACCTTCATAGCTTAAGCCCTACAACGTGTGCTTACTGTGGGAAGTGCTGCTGGAAGCCTCCAGCAGTGTATGTTTTGTGAACTCTGTTTAGGGAGAAGTTGCCTCTTCTTATCCCTGGTGACAGACCTAAAAATGGCACTTGTTCAGAAAGAGGACTGAACAGCTCTGGAAAATCTTAAGTAGCTGTCCTCCTACAGAACTGCAAGTGGGTACCAAGCGGTAGACAAAGCTCTTTACCACTTCTCCAGCCTCCATCCCTTAATGTTTATGGAACTGTTGAGGCTGCAGAAAAAGGGATGCCGCTTGCTGAAGCCTGTGGAAGCAGGAAAACAAGCTGTTAAGTCAGAAATGAGGATGAGGGAGCTGCTTCTTGCCTCTGGAAGAAGGGAACTCTGCAAGAGGGAAGAAAGTTGCTGAGACCTGACTAGGGAAAAAAATTTCCTCTTTTCAAGATGCTGACATCTCTGAGAGGAAAAAGTCAAAGAACTGTCCTTCTGCCACCTTGTTCCATGTATTTCATAAGTTTCATTCACCAGACAAGGCACTTTTTCTCCTTACAGCACTTCACAATGCTCAGCTTTTCTCTCGCATGGATGTGCTATAGCCAGCTCTCTGCAAAACGCATTTTCCCAGTTACCTGTGTTGATGTGCTTTTCAATGCTTTCAGACCTTTCAGCCTGAAAGTTAGATAATTAGTCTGTCTGAAATTTAGATAAACACTAAAGTGGCACATTAAAGTGTGACTTTTCAGAGCATTAGTAGCATTCTTGGATCAGTGCTGACAGCTGAGTTCTGGGCTTAGGCATTTAGAAAAGCATGGAGAAAATGACATGTTGTAGAGAAGTCCCAAAAGTTGATGCACAAAATGGCTTCTCCTGGTTTCCAGAAAACCTGAGACCTGAGTTTGTTTCTACAACTAAGGGATGAACACTATGGTCCCTGAGCAGAGGTGCTGATATCTCTACAGGGAAGGAGAGAAATTCTCTATGTGTCTCTGAATGCAAAATCAAGATATTGGAGACCTTACTATAGCAAGGAGCTCCCTGCCCTGAGCCACAGGATTTTGTTGTGATCTGGATGTTGATCACTGGCTGATTAATTGACTGGCACTGTTGCAAATTCCTTTGGTAAGGGGGCACTGCATCATGAGGAGGCTGACAGCCTCCCTGACCTCTGTTATCATAGCAAAAATTATTCAGTGTGTTAAGAAGGGGAGAAACACATGAGGAAATAAGGCTTATGTTGCCTCTTGGACTTCATCTTCTCTTTTCTTTGGGCCTAGTAAACCAGGGAAGTACATGTTTTTCTGAAATCTGTTTTCCCAGTGACTACTTGGACAGCAATTTTAGAACCTTTTAGATTAGGTAGAAACTGGAAATAAGACACTGCTTTATTCTAGAAGTCACAATAGGTTCTTAATGGCCTTTAGAAGACGTTAATGTTCTCAGAAAGGTATGGGTCCTAAAAAGGAAAATGTCCTCAGTCTCTACTGAATGCCTTTCCCAGAAGTTTCCTGATCTGCAGAGCTGCATAAGTTGTACCTGTGTTTCCTCTGCTGCTTGGTACAGCATGTTTTTCATTACTGGTGGCTCAGATTTCTTTGGCCTGCCTAGCAAGAGAGGCTTAGGGAAGAGTTTCCTCAAGAAAACCTTGTTGGGGGTCTACTATGAAGTAATTTAATCATTCAGTGTTATCAAAACTTTCAACTCTAAGATGACAGCATATCTTGATTCTCTATAATCTGTGAAAAGAGCTTTGTGGAAGAACTCATGCATAATGTATGAAGCATTTGTCTTAGTTGTTTGAGTAAGACTGAGCTATATTTTGCACATAAGTCAGTGTTAAACAGTGAAAACACAGTATAATTTCCTCAATTATGGCACTTACAGGGCAGAAAGAGTTTTTCTGAGGATTTAGGGGGAAAAATCAAGGATGAGACAGGCTGAGTTTTTGGTGCTTCTCTGACTAGCATAGTGGATAACATTCTTCTCAGCTCTCAAGTAGTTAAAACTCACTGAGATCCTGAGCTTGTAAGGGACAAGACAACCATTCTTCCTACCAATATTCTTCTCTTTGCTCTGAAACAGGAAGCTTCATCTCTTGTCCATCATTTATAATAATTTGAATTATATTGAAAATAATACCTTCTGAGGATGAATTGCTGTAATTCTCAAAGAGTGACAGTTTCCAATGGCACTACTGTTTCCATAGAAAAGACGACACATTTGCTTTGGTGCTGATCCTCCTCTTGATGCCCATCCATTATTCCCTGCCTCCTCCCAGCAGTGCCTGGCTCCCATCTCACTGAGGAGACAGCAGTGGGCAGGTACCTCCTGCTTACTGAAGTTTAAAGGTTATTTGTCTTTAAAATGGTTATACTGTGGTTTCCAGGTAACTTCCAGGCAAGAATTTTGACAGCAGAAAGATAAGTGTCACCATAAGGACACAGTCCTGAGAGTAATAGGGAGTCAGGCAGGTGCTGGGCATCCTGCCCTTCTTGAAGCATAGCTCCTGTCTCTGCTCATCCATCCTTCCTGGCAGCTGCTCTGTGGCCCAAGAGGGATTATAACAGAGGGGCTCAAGTGCTCCAAGAAGTGACTGTGAGAACTATGTCCCTGTTTCCTCCTGGAAAGTTACTCCTAACTCCTCCAGGCAATTATGAAAATTATGGTCTGGGTCATTTCCTCTTAACAACCCCTTTCCAAGCACACTGACTTGCAGCTGAGAGGTTCTTTTTCTTTCTCAAGGTAGATGCCAAACCAAAAGCATGGGCAGCCTTAAAAAATCAGGGAAAGGTCAGGCTAATCCCCAGCTGCAAGATCAAGAATGATAGACCTTTTGAGTTTTGTTTTTTCTTTTTTCTTTTTTCTTTTTTTTTCTTTCTTTTCTTTCTTTCTCTTCAGTCTGTCATCCAAAATGCTAATGTAGCTTTTGCTAATTGCTTTTTGCTAATGTTTGCCTTGCCAGCTCTCCCAGTAATGTTGAGTAGAGTGATTCTTTGTCTATCTCTCTTTTGCCCAAAGCCTGCTGGCATTTCCAGCCTCTCAGAAATAAAATGCTGTGTCCTTATCTCCACCCCAGCACTTCCTCTGTCAGCCCAGCTCTTGCAGTCTGTCTGCCTCTCCTTTTTATCTCAACCCTTCTTCCTTCAGCTCCTGATGCAATACAAAGCAATATGACACGAAGAACACCTCTGTGAGATACCCTGGTGTATATTCTGCCTTCTTAATGTTGCACAAGTGTGCTTTTCTCTCATTTTCAAGGGTGTAATAATTCAGAATGCTGTTGATATACTCAAAAATGAGGAGGTATTTGCTGTCTTTAACTGTTTGTTCATACTTTTTCAGACTGCTAAAGTAGTTTTCTTCACACTTCGAGTTGCCAATTTGTCGCTAAGTGTGAAATAGGTGCTTGTGTTCCTGAAAGCAGATGCTTCAAATTCAGGTTTAGAAAGTCCAATTTTTATGCCATGTGTTTGAAAATGTGACTTTTTAAAAAACAAGACTTTCTCTGTACCAGAAAACTGCCTTGCTCTTGGTATCGCTCATCCGCAGCTCTGCTTACAGCCTCATATGGCAAGGGGCCTGTACCTGTTTTAAAGTGAGCAGAGAAACACCCTGCCCTCTGCTCACCTGACTCTGGCTCTAGTGTCTTTTGGCAGCTTTTTAAAAGGACTGTTGGGGGTGGGTTCTATGTGTGTTTGTGGGGGGGTTTTTGGGGTGTGGTTTTTTTTTTTTGTTTTGTTTTTGTTGGTTTTTAGGTTTTTGTGTCTTTTCACAGGAAAATCTTTGTGCTATTTTATCGAGGGGAGACAAGATAGGTTGGAGCAGCAGTATCTTTGCTGATCTCTCTGCAAGACTACATATGGCTCAGCTGTTTGGAGGCCTGGTGGCCTTGGCATCTCAGCCTATGAAAACCAGAGATCAGTGTCTAAGCTTGCATCGTTATTCAAATGTCATTTCTTGTCATCATTAAATAAGAGGGGAATTTGCTAGAGGGAAGACTTCAAGTGCCTTCCAGAAGCTCCATTGTTTTACATCTGGGCTAGGTAAAATACATCTGCTTGTCACATCTGCCCCTGTTGTACAGCCTGGTGGCTAGCAGCGCAGCTGCAGCAGGCAGCAGACCTCCAGGTTTCATCTGGGGTGAGTTAGCAGTTCTCATGAATGTGCTGCTAATGGCCTGCCACTTCTCACTATGGAAAATTAAGTGCAAAAGGATGAAGGAGAGTGACATTTCTTTCAAGATATGCCTCAGCGCATTTGTGTACAAACTATGAGGCTTGCTGCTGCTCTTTGTGGGAAGCCCCATCAGCTCTCTATACTCATCCTCTGTTTACCTGCAAACATCATTTAAAAAATCTTTTGCTTGCATGAAACAGTTATTATGACAAAATAAGTGATTCAGAAAGTTAGAGAAACCCAGTGCTGCCATGACAAAGAGGTGGTAATGCTTGCTTCATGGAATTTGAGTGGAGATGTTGACTCTATTGTGGTGGATGGGTGGGGAAGGTCATGCTGGATCTAAGTCGGAAAAACTAATTTTCCATTGGTTGGATAATCCCTTCAAAATCTGTTTTCTGAGCATCCAGGTGAGATCCTATGTTTATTAATGTCTTTTGTAGTGCCTGTGTTTGAGCAGGATGGGTATCAGTGGGTAAGTAGCCATGGCAAACGCAAAAGTTGTTTCTATACCCAGTCACTGATCAATAGCTGTGAAGTGGAACCATTTAAATCTGTGCTAATATTCAGCACTTGGGATTTATTCTAGAAGATTTATGATGGAGCTTTAGAAATACAGAAATACAGTGGCAATATCCACTCAGACTACCAGACAAATTGCAGTATTCACAGTACATTAAGTCCACCAGTAAAAATTCACTGTCACCAGAGTAAAAAACAAAGCCCTACAATATACAGCTGTTACTTTTCAATATGGTAAACAGCTGTATTCAGGACGTAAAAATGGCAAACAACTCTAGTTAGATGAATCTCTTCCAAATGCAGTGTATGTTGCCTCACTGGTTTCAAATCTCAGCAAGAAACAGCTAGCAATACTCTGCCTTATATTTTCTGTCTTGTTACAGACAGCTGGGTTTGATCCAGATCACTGGCTCAGGCTGAAGCAGAGAAAATGATGATGTTATAGCATCTAGGTTTTTGAAAAGGGAGAATGTGGATTCTCATTTTTTTTTTTTTTAATCTGTGGAGGATGCAGCGTAGGTACTACATAACTTTTTGAGCGTTTTTAACTGAGAAGAACAGTTTTGATGCCATACAGAGTGAAGGGAGGGGGAGTATTTAGTCACCTCCGTAGACATCCAAGGCTGATTCAACTGTCAGTAATGGCTATGCAAATTTTCTCCTATTGGAAAATCAAAATACGTATTTGCTGTTGTTTTTTCACTTGCAGTGCTTACGCATACAATTTTTCCCCCTTAAAAGTGAAGTAGAAAGGAGGAGAATATTTTTGCCTTTATGCCTCTCAGCTGAAAACAAGCGTTGGAAAGCAAATGAGACATGAGAAGGAACTAATGCAGTTGTTTTGTCATTTTCAGCCTGCGTACAGTGAGGTTTCTGTCTTTGATGGGCTGGTGAAAGGAACAGAAGGATGAATTGCTTGTCACCATATAATCTGTCAATATATAATTTGTCAACATATAATCTGAAGCAGCCTCTGGAGAAGTAAGTACATGCTTTGCGGTTGCATTCATAATGAATTCAATGAAATACACATACCTTGTATAAAGGCAGGACAATTTAGCCATAAGACTAAGCTAATTGAAAAGATCTCTAATTTCAGGATGAAGTTCTCATGAGCTGATAGGGGCTCTATGTCAAAAAAAATGTCACTGTTCTGTTGTAGAAGGCCCTGAAGCCCCTGGTGTAGATGATACTCAGTTGCTTTGCCAATTCTCTTGTGTTGCACAAGTTGCAACACCCCTTAGAGCTCCAAGACACTTTTCCCCACCTGTCCCTGCCTGCTGTCTGTAATTTAGCTGCTCTTCATGAAGTTTATGTAATTAAAATCACATTTGCAGAGGAACAAAGAGGAAAGTCAGGTAATTCAGTTTGACTGGCAACCTTGACTGGACTTTGCTTAGCAAACTGGTTTTAAACATCTGTTCCTAAAACATTGTAACTTTTACCAATAAATAAAATCAAATAAGTAGCTAAGTATGACACATACCATACTAGAGAAGCAGAGACACCAGGAGAAATGGGGAGAGGGGGGAACCAACCTGAATTTCTACACAACTCTGCCTCTCTATTGCAACATACAACACATGGCAGGAGTTTATATGCTGTTAGCCAACAGGCATGGGCGCCCCAAATGCTGCCTATCATACAAGAGCTTGTAATACAAAGGTGCAGAGATCCATGATGGGATTCTCATTCTGCTCTTCATAAGCCTGAAGCCAGAGCAGAAAAACATGTTTTGATCCTGGAAGAGTCAGTCCTTGAAAACTACAGCTCTTCAAAGAGAGTAGGTTGCCCCTGCCTATGGCAGGAGGGTTGGAACTAGATGATCTTAAGGTCCTTTCCAACCCTAACTATTCTATGATTCTATGTTCCTGGAACTGCTCAGCATGCTCTTTGCTCACCATGGTTTTAGTTTGGTTTAGGTTGGGTTTTTTTCTGTTTGTTTGGTTTGGGTTTTTTTGTGGGTTTTTTTTCTATTTGTTTGTTTGGGGTTTTTTTTTTTTTTGTTTTTTTTTTTTTAGCTTTAAGTATGGTTCCCAAATGATGAAGTTGAAAATTCTTCAAGTATAAGATACATCAATGTGAACTGATCAAAACTGCCCTTGCCACAGTCTCTTCACTTGCTGTGTGTTCCCAGCCTGTTCTTTGCACCAAACTGAGTGTTTTTCTGACTTAGCAGTGAGCCAAATTGGCAAAAATAGACTCCTAAACTGCTGACCATGCATCCTTTCCTGTAGTATATGCTGTGTTGATTCAGCATTCAAAGCCCCTGCAATAAAAACCTTGTCTCTCTTTGTGGTTTTTTATACTGGTTTGGTTTCCCACAGGATCAGGCTTGGTCTTACTCCACTGCTGCAGTCAATGCACAGGAGAGCTTGCAGAAGAAGAGGCAAAAAACAGCAGTACTTTGAGTTTTTTGTTTTGCCTTTTTTTTTTTTTCAGTAGAAGCCTGCAACTTGAGAGGTTTAGGCTGAAGAGCGGCTGAGGGTAGCCAAAAGTGACATGAAGCTTTCTGAAATGCGGTCCAGCTTGTGCTCAGATACAAAAACACTGGCAAAGCAAGAGAGGATTTTCTTGCAGGGGAGTTTCAGGGCTACACAGTCTCCTTTACTGATTGCAATGGCATTGGGTTCAGTTTCTGACACAGTGGTGTAACTCTAATTTAACTGACTGTCTGGCGGGCTAAGCTTAAACTGAAAATGTAGCCTCAGAGTCTAAAACCATTAGGATGGGTAGATGCAGTCCTAAGTGACACTAGTTCAAATCAACCTTTGAGGAAGGTAAGGGCTTTTCTACTCGATGGTGTATGTGGCAGAGTTCTCCAATCCTCAGCTGCCAATTTCAGTGCCTAACATTGTGTGAGATGTAATTCATTGCAGACAGTGATATTTGTATGGCCATTCCCCAGGGGAAATCATGGCCTGTTAATGTGTAAAAGCTGCAGTGGCCCATTTCCTTTAGATGTGACTCTGAGTTTTGCATATTTTCCATTCTGTTTCTGCTGTGGTTCACAGCACAATATTCTTGTCCTGGCATGTTATATTGTTATCATGTACTGCAGTTTCATGGCAGGAAAGTGCGAGTTTGCTCTCTTAAGATTTTAGTTCCTCTCCTACAGTGTGTGTCTGGAAATGTGATTAATTGCTGCAGTTGGTCTTAAGATATTATAGTAATACAGGAGATAGGTGTAAATATTCAAACTGGTGCATCTAAAAGCGTGGTATGCAGTGTTTGCTGTACTGATTGGTTCCAGAGGGACTGGTTAGGTGCTAAGGGTTTTTGAAGCATGCTACCGTGTTTACTCTCTGTAACTAAATAAGAGACTTAGAGGCCAAACTTGAAATGTGATGGGATTTGAAAGCTTTTTTATATAGATATATAAATAATAGCATGAGCCTATGATCATAGCGAAGCAGAGAAAGAAAGATGAAGCAATATTCTAGGTATTACTGGGTGATACTTACTGAGCCTGCCTTAAACTGTTTATTACAACCATGAGCCCTTTAATTAAGTGGAATTTATCCCAGCGTTAAGGGCTTCTGTAAAAGCCTTTACTCCACACACGACCTATTTTAGGTTTCTGTGAAAGGCAGAAATTTGGCATAACTGGTGAGGTTCTGCTCCAGACACAAATCGTTGATGAAAATCCCAGTTATAACTTTCAGCCACTGGATGTCCTCAGTTTCAAAGGTCTGCAAAGGTTGATCAGCTGGAAAGCCACATGTTGTTGACAGTTTGCAGAGCATTGCATAAAAATATTCTGTGTGTATTGGGTATTGCCAAACTCCAAGCTTACCACCCATAAAGCAGTGGAATCAGTTTCACTGCTCAGGGTAATTAAACTCCTCCTGCATGCAGAACACGTATTTAATCTGCTCCTTTCTTAATCTTTCTCTTTTTTTTGATGACTTAGCTTTAATTTATGTAAGAGCTTGCTTTGCAGGACTCCCGGATTCCTAAACACAGAGAAGTTTGCTACATTTCTTTCTTTTTTTCCAGTGCTTTCTTTGATGGAATTTATGGCAGTTTTTGCTGTTAATTCTGCCTGCAGGTTGGTTTTTCAAAGTTCCTATGAATTCCCAAGGACGCGTCCTTCTGCTTGCAGGAGTCCTGATCTGATCCCACAGAGACTTTGTCAGTGATAGGTAATCACGTCGTGTGCATAGCTACACCTGCACAGGGAGCTTCACTTTGCTTTTCCTCAGAAGGCTGCTTTTTCCTGCTGCTCATGAGCCATTGCCACCCACCTTTCCTTTGCTGCAGGCCGCCCTGACTGCACCATCATGGAGAGCATTTCTCAGCCCAGTCTTCCCCTGCAGCTAAATCTCTCATCCAGACTCCTTGCTGTTGCAGCTCTAATGGCATCATCCTCATTGCCAAACATTCCTGTCTTCTGATTATGATTTGACATTGTTTGTCAGACACTCTCCAACAACTTATAAAAATCTGAGCTGGCAGAGAGAATGGCAAAGGGCTGTGTGCAGCTGCACGTGGATTTCATGTTTGTTCACAGAATGTGGAAAACAGGTTCATAAAAATGTATTGTGCTTTTTTTTTTTTCCCCTTTTTTTCCTTTTTTTTACAGTTTGAACTTTCAAGGAAAACAGATTCTCTTCTTCTAGCTTTCTGCCTTTTGATTTCTCTGATTTAAGCTGATGCTAAGCCACTTTATCTTTCCAACAAGGGGCAGCTTGTGCTTTGTAAACACTTGCTGGAAATCATGAAAGCAGATTTTGCCAGAGGACAAATTCAGTAGAAAAATTAAGGCTAGACTTCTTTCCCTCATAAAGGAAACTTATCTTCTGATGTAGATAGGCATACTTACACTAGATATGTGTACTTCATGTACCAGCGTGGTACTTTCATTCCTACCACGCTGATGCATGAGGCATATCTCCAGCAGGAATCAGCCTCTGTAGCTGATGAAGTCTCCTAAGGCGACTGGGGACAGGTGTGTATTTATCTGCTTGCTAACATCTCTTTTCAGTGCCTCAGCATTGGTCGAGTGCTTCAGGAAGAGATGGACATGTTATCTTTCAACACACAGCTCTGCAGGATTGGTAGGTACTCATAGAAACTCACTTACCCCCTATGCATCCCATTGTGCCTGCTGTGGAATGGGAGGTGTGCCCAGGGGGGCAGAAACCTGGGATGCTCCTGTTAGGACTCTCAATCCTGGGATTTGCGCCTAGCTCAGTAACCATACTGTTTTCCAAACTCTGAACCAAACCTAACATTCAGTTGAGTTGGGCGAAAGATCTGGAAGATGGGAGGACAGTCAGAATCACCAGGGGTTGATCAGGATGATATGATGCTTGTCACAATGTTGTTACCTTAACTTCAAGTACGTACTGATACTTCTGTAACAGGGGAAGTAGCAGGGTGTGATAGGGCAGACTGCTTTGCAGACACAGTGAGAAGCTAAGAGAGGCTTCAGAAAAGGACATCTGTTGCAGGAATCCTCCCACCCTGGAGGTGCTGTCAGCCCAGAAGCCAGCTATGGTTGACTGGTAACTCTCTCTGCTCCTTGTGCAAGAATAACCAGGCTGCAGGAGCACATTAAATACAGTGTTCCTGCCCTAGAAACTCTGATACTGCTGTAAAAGTTGCTTGTCTTAGGGTGATGATGCTGATGATGGATCTAATTTATCATCTCTCAGAAAATTCAGCTTCTAAGCTGCTTAGGAACTGGTGACAGCCTGTGGTCTGCTCAGCCTTTGCTGTCTCGGAGGAGAAGACTTATCCTTTTCTGTCATTCTGAAGGGTATTGTGGTCCACAGTAACAGTGGTGGCAAATAGAGATGAGGAAGATATGGGGCTGGAGTCCAACATCTATATTCTGAATCTGAATGCTGCAGCTTCCCCCTGGTGCTCATGGTCATCCTTGGAGAGCTGAAATTCACTGAGATTTTGAGGGTTTTACCTATTCTTTCTTCTCATGGCTTTTGAAGAGCCCTTTAGAAAATGTGGGGTGCTGCTTTCAGTTATTGCAAAACCGGAGATTTGACTTGAAGTGCTGAAAAGAGTTTAAAGGTTTTGCAAGCAGCAAACCCTAGATTTACAGCAAATAAAGGATTTTGCTTTCTCAGTACAAAAGCCCAGATGCAGCTCAAATTAAAATCAATAATTGATCTGCATCCCTTTACAGATACATCTACATTCATGTAGGCTGGGAAACCATATCCCTGTGAGCACATTTTCCTTTGAAGCAGCTTGTACTCAGGCTCGCTGCAAATACATCTGCTCATCCACTGGGCAATGCTCGGCCCCTTCTAGGAATGAGCTAGGGCCATTTATTTGTTACTGGATGCCAAGAGGAGGACTGACAGGGCAGATGGAAGCTGCTGAACTGTTACACAGCTTGTTAGAGAAGTACAGAGCCCTTTAAAGCTCAGAGTGCAGCCAGGATTTACCTCTTGAGAAATGGCAGCAGTCCCCAAAGTAGATAGCATGTATGGGCAACAAATCTGACCCAAAATAAGCAGCATGGATGCAGCCTGTAAGGCTGAACTGAAAATAAATTGGTGTTTTTGGCTTATAATATGGGACAAGCTGAGCAAACATATTGTGATTCTCTCCTTTTTGATGCTCTGTGTCCCAGATCACTGACTGCAGCCTCTCCAGGCTACGAGTCATATGCCTTTATACCCTACATAGAGAAAATTCCTAACAGACCTGTGATGAATTTTGGTTTTGCCTTAGCTGGAGTCTTGCTCTGGCCAGTGCTTGCAGGCAGCCCACTGGAAGGGTTTTTTTGCTCCAGCACTCTGCTGGTGAGAGGTCCCTGCAGCAGAGGGTATCCCATGACCTGGGGCATGTCCCAGCTGCAGGATCATGCTTAATCCCTGCTGTTGAGAAGGGGTCTGGCATGTGCCAGGATGTCACCTGCTGCTGGAAGCCTGGTTCTTAGGGTGGCAGCCCCCACTGCCATCAGCAGACCCAGGTCATCCCCTCCCCCATGGAGGAATTGCTGATGTCCACCTCGGGGTGCAGCTTTGGAGGGTGCTTTGGGGTTTGTGCCGCTGGAGACTGCTTCCGTCTTTGACTGCCCTCCTACCTTTCACTCCTCCTCTGCTGCTGCCTCCTCTGGCATGTGTCCCTTGCTTCACCACACACCATGCCCAGCTCTCAGTAGAAGCAGCCCACTTCTCCCTCTGCACCAGCACGGACAGCCAGGTCCTCCAGCCACTCTTGGGGGACACGTGGGTGGCATGATGCAGATCTGACTGAGCCCATGGAGGATTTGGGGGATTTTTAGCTGCTAAACCTTAGGGTTGTTAGGTGCATGTGCTGCTGAGCCCATGTGAACAAAGATTATTTTTTCAGAGGAATCTTGGACAAGTTTCATGGCTGTGGCAGCAAAAGGAACACTGGTGTCAAGAGGCTGAGCTCTCTGCTTAGTGGCCCGTTCTGCTAAAAGGACTCTTCTTGTTTCTTCCACAGAAAATGATCAGAGTAACAAAATTACTGTGTGTCTTTCCAAGGTGCAGCAGAGCATACTTTCTGGTGTGTTCTTAAAACCAGCTGGTTTGTTTAGCTTTCTTAAAAATCCCTGAACCTAAGTCAGACGTGTTAAGTAGAAAATTATCCTGACAATTGGAGTCTGGGGAAGTTGCAAGCAAGTAGAAACTAGATCTCACAAAAGGAAGTACCGGGCCAGCAAATGATGGAGATTATCAGCTCTTCCCATCACTCCTGATGACAGAAGGAGAATAGGTGCCCTTCTGCTTCCTAGGGAGATTTCCAAACGTAAAGAAAAGGGCTTTGTTTGTGATCTGGGGGGGATTTCAGCTGAAGAAAGTTAGCAGGGAAACAAAGGTAGGAAACCTGCAGCAGTTGGCATTGTGTGTGAGAAAAGCTGCCCATTCGCTATTTACAGTGTGTTTCCAGGAGCTAGAAAGAGCAAAATGCCTTTTTTTTTCTGACTTAATTTGTAGCTGTTGTGTTCTCTCAACTTCCATTCTTTTCAGCTTGTAGCCACAAGATTAATCCAGAATATAACATAGAGCTTTCCGTCTTCTAGAAAATAAATCGCATGATCTCATGTGAGTCTTGTGAGCAGACAGGGAGGAAGAGGGAGAAAAAAGGATGCAGGAAACTGCATCATCCAGCCAGATCTGCATTAGGCCCAACATCTTTATCCTGGTATCAGATTTCTGATAAGATTTTGCTTGAGGGCAGCTTGTCCTTCCTACTGGAAGAGACTGTTTGCCATAGGATGAGCATGCCTGTGTTGGGAAAGTTGGGGGAAAAGCAATACGTAGGAAATGGGATCCCGGGTGGGCTCTGTTTCCCTGGGGAGCCCATGTCCCAGCAGCATTTCCACCTGAGGGCAACTCCATCTGTATGGATCCTAAACCTTGAAAGCACTGATGTATCTCAGTGGCTTAAACCAAGTGAGTTCAACAAGGAGTGGGATTTCAGGCGGATGAGAAGCCAAACCTGTGTCATGAGCCTGTGCGCGGCAGGAGGTATGGATGCAGGAGGCTGCAGAATTACAAGCTGCTTCTTGCCAACTGTGTGGCTGCAGTGAGCATGCTGAAGCAAACTGGGATTCCCTTTCACCCTTGTCTGGCCTCCTGTTAGGTTGCACCACCGCAGGGTGTCTGGATGAAGTGCTAAAAACTGGAAATAATGAAAAATTTGAATAAAACAACCAGGCTCCAGACCTGTGTTTGTATGCTGGCTGAAGAACTAGAGGGCATTCATAATGAAAGCCAAGCAGTATCCACAGGGGGTGATGGTACTTTCATGTGAGGATTCTCATGGATGGGCAAGACCAGATACATGTTGCACAACTGGTGTCAGCTGGAAGAAGCCTGTTTTGGGGATTTGTGTCCAACAGAATCACCACACCACATTGCTTTCTGGTCCACACATTTTCCAGTGTTTACAGACATCCCAGATCTTTCAAATTACTTTCAATAATCTCTTCAAATACCAGACAATCTTAACTGGGCACATTGGCACCTTGCACAATGTCTTCTCCTAAAAAGACCAAAGATGGGATAATGTAGACTAGTTCAGTTGGAAGAGACCTAGAGTGGTCATTAGTCTGAGTGCTGGACTGGTAGAAGTTCCTTGCAGTTGGGAGTTCACTAAAGGCATACCAGGGTCATGTTCCAGCCCGTTTTGCTCTCCATTCACTCCTTTTGTGGGCCTGCAGAGCTTCAGAGGTGCCTGCATGAACGTCCCTGTTCACCACAGTATGTCTGTTTGCCAAGTGTTTACTTGACCTAAATTCTTTTGAAAACCATCATTTGTGACAAGTAGTGCAGCCTTTACAGAACTGGGTAGCTGGGTAATAAATGCTGTACCCTGGACACAGAGGCTCTGCCATTTTGTTATCAACAGGATAGGCAGTTATTTTTCAATTTAATTTATTTCATAGTATTAGCTGCTGTCTTCAATTATATATTTTTTTTTTTTTTTCAAACTAGAAGATTGAGCTGTTGCATGAATGTTCTGGATTGGTAGTTTACGTTTTGGTCCTCAGCATACCATCTCTTCAGAAAGGTATTTAGTTCTAAAGATAGCAGTGCTTCTCACTGAATAGTTACATCACGCTTGGTAGCCCACTGGATTCAGGTGTCTGCTTTTAGCACCAATTGTTACTGTGACACAAAGGCAGAAAAAATGTTTTACCTGGTACAGCTACTGGCTGCCATTATTATGTTTGGCATTCCAAACAGATTCCAGTTCTGTTTCCTTTAATAAGTAACTTTCACAGTTTGTCAGCTCCTCTTGCTCAAAGGAGAAATATCTAAAGTTTTCTCATTCTTTTTCCTGAAGATCAGTATTAATTTTCCAACGTGGTATTTTATAACTTGAGAAAAAACATCACCGAAGTACAATTAACATGCATTATATGAACTAAATAAATAGATCAGTGAAAAATACACTCAACATTCAACTTGCATGGAACGACGAGTGATTGCAGGTGTATATAATTGTAGGTAAGATCCCATTTGACTACTGTAAGGGCATTAAAGTTCCCTTCCAGCTAAGATGAAAGAAAGAAGGAAATTAGGAGTCACATGGGAAAAAAAATTGGAAAAAATTATGAGCTAGTCAAAATATTTTTCGTTGTTGCCAAATTCATGCTAGCCCCAGTGCTAGCTGCTTTAACCTTCCAATGCTAAAACATTCTCCAGGTCCATCAATCAGTACATGAAATGATGGGCCATAAGGATGTTCCTGATGCAAGTTCTTGACATGCAGTGTGATACTCCTCACTGCTGTCTTTGCACTGGTGCAACCCTGCACCAGCCCAGCTTCTTGAACAAAGGTAGTGTCTTCTGCCCCTCATGATGCTGAATGCAACCTGGCTCAAATCTGCCGGAAGCTTGGGGTCTCTCATCAGCTGGAGTATAAAGATCATGAAATGGCATGAAATGAATGTGTGGCGTAATACCTGCCAAAATCCTTAATCTGGGCTGAGGCAGGGTGACCTGCCTCATGACGGTATCCGCCCTTTCATTTCATGCCAAATCCAGTAGCATGGCTGTCTGTTGGCCATGGGAAATAGAGCACGCAGTCAAGTGGTGTTTAGCTACATTGTGATGTTGATTTGAAAAAATAAACAGAGACCTGAACTCATGTCTCTGCTTGTTCTCTTCACAGTGGCTGGAGAACCAAAATTTGCTATGAGAGTTTGCATCTGGTTGTACTGGACCAGCTGAAAACAGCAAAAACCTGGACAAATTCTTGGGGCTCAGAATCTATCCACCAACTGTGATGGTCAGCCCAGCAACTGAGAGGGAACGAAGGGAAAAACCCCATTCCAGCCACCAGAATATCTCTCCTTCTCACCTGCCAGAACCCACTGCTTTGTTCTTCTGGCCAAAGAAGATGAGGGATGTCAGCCCCTGAAGGTTGGTGTGAAATAAGAAACCATTGGGCACAATGCAACCAGATATTACTGGCCACTCCTTGCGATCCAAACTGAAACAAATAGGATTAAATCAGAATAATACTTCACATGATTACAGATCATTGTGTTCAAATAAAAGCTGACGTTATCATGAGTGATTTGTTTGGGGATGGGGGTGGAGAGGAGAAGGGATGCTACAGCTTTTGCTCACAGTGATTGCTATTTATAGCACTGTAAAACCACAGTGAATGTGTTAAATGCACATGCCTCTCAAGTTTTGTATTATGGCTATAATAATTCATTGTAGCTCTTAGATGTGCCTTTATAGTAATCATACGTTAATATTATTTTGTATCACTTATTTCAGACAAAAAAATCCGACTTTGTAGATGTGGCACTTGTGACAATGTAACCATAATTTGTAACAGTATTTGCAGCTCTGCAATCAATATGGGAACAGCTTATAGTCACATCTACCTGCTGCTTTTACAACCCCCTTCTGAACAATTTGAATAGTAACTGAAGAGTGAGTGTGACCGGAGTCCTCAGCCAGCAGAACTGAGAAAAGAGAAGTACGTCAGTGCTAATTAATCCAGCACCCTGCCTGGCCTGGCTCTCAGCACCGCTGCAGGCTGCACTATGGTTGCTGCGGGTTCAGTACTATTCCCATTTAATTTGTTCAGAGGAGTTGAGTAACTACTCTTACAGCAGCAATCAAGTGCTGGTTAGATTATTATCCCCCAAAGCCAGTCCTATTGCCTCTAGTACTCTTTGTACCCTGCTTGTTTGCTTCGGCTTCCCTGTGCTCTGTAACTGCATCTTTTTGTCTCTAATGAGGCTCAGGAAACCTGACTGGGGGAGGGAAGAAGTCCCGAAAGCAGAAGAGGCTTCAGGAACCTGTTCTGCTTTGCCTTTATTATTATTTACTGTATTTTTTCTAGAGTAAATTTAAGTGAGTTTTGCACTGTGAGCTTTATGAACTACTTAAACTATGCTGATGTAAAATGTTTTTCCATCCATCCTCTTTTTTTTCTTTCCCCCAGACTATAGTTTACTGTTAAGTTCTGATTATTCTCAATGTTACTTCTTCCTTTGTAACAGCACTAACCTCCTCCTCACTCACCCAAACCCATGTATATTCTTGCTTTAGGGCTTTTAATAAGAATCTCAACTTAAAACTTGGTGATGTTTGCTTGAATTGCATTTTGACAAGCCAGAAAGCAATTATGTTTGAGCTGCACCAAGGAGGGAGAGCTGCAGACTGACCTTGCTTGTGCTTTTTTCAAACAATAACTTCCATGAATACTCTTGAGATTCCCCCTGCCTTATCTGTAATTTACATTTCATTGTCAGGGTTCCTTAAAAGTCACATAAACCTAATTTGTTGTTCAGGATCACACAGATGATCGTATCTAGAACGAGAAATTCAAGAGTGGTAGTGACTGAAGGATGTCTGTTTGTTCGATAGACTATAAGACATTATTTTTTAGGTCACCACCTACCTCCCAAATTTCAACTATGATGTGACTCTATGTGAAACTGGTACCATCACTGTTGTTCCCAACAGAGAGCCCTGGAAGGACTGGCCAGTTCATCCGGGCAATCTCATGCAGCACATCCCTGATGGCAATCCCGCACAGGAGAGCTTCTCCAGCTGTATATGTGCTGTGAATTACTGGGGGTGCAACCTTCGCTTATATATACCTTAACACTGTTTAACACGGACAAAAGTGACTGCCACAAAACCTGATGTGGGTGGCCTGATTGCAGTGTGAATGGCTGAAAGAAATGGGAACTGTTGTATCACGGTGAGAGCAGACTTCATCTCTTCCCTGCCAAAGCAAAGTTGGTAGAAGTCTGACCTTGTCCTGAAGATAGTGGCCTATCAGGAAAGAAGCACAAGGCTACTTTCTACACTCCTTCACTGGTCTCACAAGACGTAGTGGCATTACTCTTTTTACAGATTTCATACAGCTCAAAGACTTCTGGCGTTGCTGGGAGAGAATTAAACATAATATTAATTTTTCTCAAGGAGCTAAAATTCAGCCAATCAATGCATAAAAGTACTAAAGTACTGAAACACTTTTAGAAGTACTAAAAGGAGAGGAGGGGGAATAGAAATTGAAAGATCTAAATAACAAAGCTCAATAAAAAAATAATGCAAACCAGGCCTATCAGGTAATCCCCTGCAGAATGGGGAGGGCATCAGACCTTCTTTCCTTCTGCATGTTAGCCACACTTTGGTTCTCCAAGGAAATGTGTAAGGCAGCAGGACTGCTGCTGTCAGGGAGGACAATACTTCTGCTCATGAGGGAGAGTTGCACCAAGGGAGAGTTGCCCCAAGTGAGAGGAATGTCATATACGTGTTAGTCCGAGCCCTGGCAATTTGCCGTCCTGTACTTGCTCGCACCTACTCCTGCATGCCTGGTTATAGCTTCCAGTTACTTTATTGTATCTCAGTTCTCTTTTCCTGCCCCTTTTCAGAGACTTCTCCTACCAAAATTTGCCCTGACTTGAGGTCACTTTTCTGGCCACACAGAATACAGAGTTGGTCTTTTCTAGGATTAGGGAAGGGGTTTTTATTGTTGCCATTTCTTAGTGCAGCAGAACAATATAGACTAGTAATTCATTACACAGACTATAGCTGAACAGGTTTACTTGCTCAGGATGATGCTTTTTACTGTGAGAATACTAGTTCCTCAACAAAGGCTGTTGCCTTTTGGCCTCCTTGCTGCCTATTTCCATACCATAACCTCAGGCTATATCTTCCCAAGGATTTTATCAGAGACTCTGTGACAGTAGCTCTTCATCTCACAGGAAAGGAAAAGGCTCTTCATCTTTATATCCAGTGTCAGTTTGTGAAGGCAGATCTTATAAGTAAGTATTAAGCCCTCTTGCTGTCACTCTGTTCCCTGGATTCCCTGACACTCATGAGAAACATGCAAATAGTTTGCTTCATCCAACATTAAATTTCACAGACTCACCCAAGAGTCACTGTCACCTTCCCATTACTGTCTAGACTTGTCACAGTGAGACATAGTCATGACAGCATCTGCAGAAGTGACACCTCATGCCAAACTTCATGTCTGTGAGATGCAGGAAGGGCTCAAACTGTTTACAAGCCTCTGAGTCAGATCAGGATGCTGGGATGTGAAACCCTCTCTGTGGGGAGGGTATGCTGGGCATTTCTCCCAAGCAGCACAGAGGATGGTGGGACAGAGAGCACCACAAGCTGGCATGAAATCCTTCCGAAGAGGCCACTGCCAGAGCTCCTGCCTGGTGTCAGACTCAGCTGTACAACAACGTGGGTGCTTCCAGCTGAGCAGAAGGTGCATAGGAAGACCTGAAGTTCCACTCAAAAGCCTGTTCTTAAGAGCTGGAGCTCAGGAGTCAACCCATTCATCCTCTAAATGCAACTAAGCAAGTCACATTGTTCTTCAATGTCAAATACTTTGGTGCCATCCAATCCCGACGTAAGTTCCATATAGGATTGCATGTCCTATGTACACTGGGGGCAGTCAGTCACAGCTCTCCTTTGTGCATGCACCCTGCTGCATGGCTCCCCTGCAGTCCCACTTCTTCAGAGGGTTCCCTAGGAATAAAGGCACTGAGGAGCAGCAATGGTCATTGAATTTAGGGAAGACAATCTTGGTAGCAGATCTCTGTTGGGCTCTGCTGAGAGCAGTGTTCCCTGTGGCTGGTTCAAGACTTCCTGTGTCAGAGCTGCCATGAGAAGCTTGATTTTCTGAACCTATCCCTTCTGCTTGCCTTCAGAGAGAACCAGCAGTTGGAAGAAGGGTTGGCCACTGGCTAGAACCCTCTAAGAGTAATGGAGATGGTCCTTATCTCCACCTCTAGGGTCTGCTTGTCAGCCAGCCTCCTCGATCCCTGCTTCTGCCAAGCTCTGTGCTCAACACATTTGTTTGGTTTCCTCCTGTCTTGGAGTTACCTAATGTCCTGCCCTGGGGCAGGGAAGGCCCATCCCTTCCAAGCACATGTGAACACATTTATGAATGCTCCATGAGTGCTGCAGAAGCTGAGGGAGTCTTTCCCTCAAAACATTGTAGATATCTAAAAAAACCCTAACCGCCAAGCCCTGCCTTGGCTAATGATCTTTCCTTCCAGTGCAGGATGGAAACAGTCAATCACAGCTTTCATTTTGCATGTTCTAGAAACACATCCTATACTTGCAGTGGATGAAAATGACATTGGAAACCCAGCCCTCTGAGGTAAAATGCTGACACTTCTCCCCAACTTACATTTTAGTCATGATGTGGTCAGAAGCCAGATAATTTTCTGTGGTTTTTATAGAAAACCAGTTTGCTGGTTATCAGGTCAGCAATATTTACACATCTTTCCCCATGAGTTAGCAGATTTATTTACATACTTTATGTAGGCACACTAGGAAGTTTCACCTGTTTTTTTGTAATTATTGGATCTATTGATTGAAGGAAGAAGCTACTGGTACTTACAGGAAGATGGTAACATTTTTAAAGTTTCTTGTTTTGTAGGTCAGCAAAGAGTAACAGTACGCGAACTCCTAAAATGTCCTTTTTAAACCAAAAAACAGCCAGATCACTGCAATTCCCACACAATTAAACAAGTGTAGCTTGCAGGATTTATCAGCTGATTTAAGAAACAACAACAACAAATGCATTGAAAACGTGTAAGATTAGGTGTTGTCAGTATCTCACAGGGATTGAAGAACACAGATGACTACAATAATCTCTCCCTATTCCTGTACATGCAACCAGTCATAACTGCGCAAGAAATTAGCAGTATTTGGAGAGCAGCTCTGATGCTCAGTGCCTGCTTTCAGAAGTATTTTATGTCACTGCGCGGATTACAGAATTGATGTTATGCAACCAGAAGGACGAGCGCCTTCGAGACCGTGTTTTGTCGCCGAAGCTCCGCACGCTGCTCCGCTCACAGAGGTATGAGAAGCAGGGCTCCTGGAGCCTGGAGCCGACAGGCACAGGTGGGGAGAGGGCAGCCTGCCGGTGCATTTACCTTCGCTCACCCTTCTGACCTTACAATCAGCCCTTTTGAAAGTGGATTTAGAAAAAACAAACAACTTATTCAGAAAGCCTTGAGGAGAGTGCATTGATTTTTTTGTATGCCACAGCAATGTAACTTGAGAGGAAAACACCATCCACGGCCATGGTACCCAGACAGCATTCCGTACATTTTATTACTTTACTTTCCAGCTGGAGTTGCGTTCCAGCGACTGAAGGGAACGCGTTAGCGTAGCCTGCACACACTCCGGCTCGGTGAGATGTTCGCGAGCATCCCAGATAAGGAGCAGCAGTTCTAGAAGCTGGTAACCCTTGACGGCATCCCCAGTCATTTCGCATCCTCTCGCACCGCCTGTCCCAGAGCAGACCCCGCACCGCCGGCAAACCCGGCCAGGGGAGAGCTGCAGGGAGACCCCCGCGCGGTTTGGCGGCGCGGAGCGCGCTGCCCTCGGGCGTGCCTGTTCCCCTCCAGCCCGGGCAAACCCCGTGCTCCCGTGCCTCTCCCCGTGGCACGAAGTTGCACGGGGACCCGGCCCGCCCCGAGGAGGCGCCGCTGTGGGTGCGGGTGACCGGCCGCCTTCCCACGCGCCCCGGGGCCGGGACCGGGGCTGGGTCCGGGCCCGGGGCGGGGCGGTAGGGCCCTGCCCCGCTGATGTCAGCCGGGACGGGGGAGGAGGGGAGGGGAGAGAGGCAGGACGGGGGAGCGGCTGCCGTGTTCCGGGTCAGGCGCTGCGCCCGACGCCCCGCGATGCGGCTGCGGGCAGGGCAGCGGCCCAACGAGGAGCAGTAGGGGGGCGCCCCCCGCCCCGCCGCGCTCCGGCTCCTGCCTATTGTTCTCCCGGGGCCGCCGCGCTCGCCCGGGGCCGCTTCCCGCCGCCGCCCGCGGCGCGCTGGATGCGGGTTGGCGCCGGCGGCTCCCCGGGACCCGCGCTGCTCGGCGGCGGAGCGGGCAGCGGCTCCTGCGGCCGGCGGGGAGGAGCGGGCGGCCGAGAGCGGCTGTGCCGCCCGCCCCGCGGCCCCCGGCGGCCCGGCCTCCCCCCCCTGCCTGGCGGGGCGATGTTCCACTGCATCCCGCTGTGGCGGTGCAACCGCCATGTGGAGTCCATCGACAAGCGGCACTGCTCGCTGGCCGCCGTGCCCGAGGAGATCTACCGGTACAGCCGCAGCCTGGAGGAGCTCCTGCTGGACGCCAACCAGCTCCGCGAGCTGCCCAAGGTGAGCGGGCAGCGGGGCCCGGCCCCAGCCCAGCGTCGCTGCCGCACGGGGCGGGGGGCGCAGGTGAGCGGCCCCGGCAGGTGCCCGCCGAACTCCCCGGCCCGGCGCCGGTGGGATGGGATGGGGTGGGATGGGGTGGGATGGCGCCGCACCCGCCCCGCAGCTGCGGTGATGGGTTCCTGTACGCGCGGCGCGGGGCGGCTGGGACCATCCGCCTGCGGTAGTAACGGCGGGGGTTAAAGCAAGGGCCGGAATCTCGGGTTAGCGTTTGGCATTTCATCGTAGGTTGGTGGTAATTGGGCTTTCACGGGCAAACCCAGGAGCTCCGCGTCTGGCCGGAGGAAAAGTGCTGTTCGGAGGGCAGAGGGTATAGGGCCGGAGTCATAGGATGTGAATGTATGTTGTGATTAACATTCACGTCATTGGAATTGCAAGACCTTGGAGGGTATTAAACCCTCCCCCTTTTTCCCTTTTCGATAGATGCTGCCTGCTCTGTACATGGGAAAAACAAAAGCCTCTAGCAGGTAACAGCATTCCTATTGCTGCCTTCCATTCTATGAAACTTTGTCATGCAGAACACGAGAGACAAGTAAACTTTTTCTTTCTCTCTGTGCAAGTCCTTCGTAGTTGTGTTTTGCTTCTTGCATGAAACATGTAGCCGGGTTTCTGTGCGTAGTATTCTTTGGCTTGTACTGTCAAAGGAGAATTCACTTTCAGTTCAGCGTGGTTTTGAGACATGGAGGTGGTACTCGCCAGTATGAGTTGCTGGCTGGCACTTGCTGGCTTTGCTAGAGGAACTCCATCCCATCGTGCTGGAACAAGGGGAACACGTCCGACTCGGCCGTCAACGTGATCAGGTAGGGCTCGACCACCACGCGCGCGGACCGGTCACCGGTGTGGCCGAGGAGGTGGTATTGGTGCCCGTTGCGGGTGCCGCGCCGCTCGATGGCCAGGCCCTGGCCCGCCTTGGCCGACGCCCCGTCGGGGGCCAGCCAGAGGACTCGGTCCGCGGTCCACGCCGATCCCATCGCCATGCCGCCGCCCCCCTGCCCGTCCGCCCCGCAAG
>JBCJKH010051944.1:0-18115 GCA_039877255.1 Loriculus beryllinus
TCCTCTGAAACACTTAAATGAAAATGTTCTGGTACAGTATTACGTATTTCTATGTGTAAAAAGCACACAAAAAAGTGTGCATGCCTGTGTATGCACGTATGCAACTTTGACAACCAATGACATAAGATATAATACAAATCCAAGTCCTCCTTTCCACGAATTCCCCTAAAAAAGTCCTGAAAAACATTCTCTAAAGGGAGCACACCATCTGAAGGCAAATATTGTATCTACCATGCAAAACAGAGAAAAGTAGAAGTAATACTGAAACAAACAAAATAATGCCATAAAAGACCCATGGAATGATGGTCTGTTTAGAAACTAAATTTATCAGGACTGAAGCTTGCACTAGCTGTTAAGTGTTGGGAAACACCAACTCCTGATACCATCTGGTCTTCACTTTGTAAAGATGCAGTGAGGATCTTTGAACTTACCCATAGCATCATCCTGAACAGGTTTTGTGGACTAGGATACATGCCTTGCTGATGATCAGCCTGGTTAAAGTAAAGGGCAGCAGAATTGCTGGGTAAGGGGCTCAAATAAACTACACTAACTCACCTGTTTTACGAAGAAGAAAATCATCCTTGGCATCCTGTGCTCCTGGTAAAGCGTATTTGTACGGTGGTGAGGCCCCGCTCAGGGGTGGAGAGCTTTGATCCAGTGAGGTATGGTGGGCAGCCCTGCAGCAGACACAGAGAGGTCACAAATTAGCAGTCACTGAGGTGACCAGCAGTAACTACCTACACATGTTGTACACTTTTCTCAGCTGTGTTTATGTTCTTGTTCATCTAAGTGTGCACAAACCACAGGCTCACGTAACCAGTTTCACTTTTACAGTAAGTTATGGAACTCCTCTGGATTCCCAAGAATGCGTTTTTTGCACTCATTATAACAGTCACATAGGATAAGAGTAACGTTGACCTACAGACAGGATCTGTCACCAGTTTGGGGAATTGACCATTTTAGACTCTTGCGTTTTAATATGAACCAGCTGGGGCACAGCAAAAACCATTTACATCTTGTTTATCACATACAAATAGATGTACATAGATCCAAGCCTCTTCTATCAAGAAGAAGGGATTTTCAGGGCAGGAGGGCTTGTATAAAACTAAGCAGAAATAGTGAGTTCTTCTTATCTGCTGAAAATAAAAAAGCAAACTATTTAGTGGACAAGGCAGATAAAACCTTGCATGTAAGTTCAGTTTGCAAGTTTTGCGAGCCCACCACTCTGCAGCACATAGCATTTGTATCAACAGAAGAGTTCCAAGCTGAAGAGTGCCTTCTGACAACTGCTGGATGAAAGAAATAGTGTGAGCACATCTTTCTGAACATGGAAACTGCAAACTGCAAAGAAATTGCATCATTTGGCCGGAGAGGGAAAATTTTAAGCTTTGTGTTTATCTAAACATAATTTTACTTGGCCTTTTAGAGTCTTTCCCTATCTTCCCAATGTAGTGTGGTTAACCAATACTGCGACTCTGTCAAAAGTGGCACTACCATGAGAAGTACTACTTTCCCTAGTGTAGCAGAACTTTTTGTTCTCACTCATCTGAAGACTCAAGAACTAAGCTTAGATTATTAGTCCAGAAATCTTAGGTACTCAAGTGAATTTTACACGTTTGGGAACCAAAAATAGTGTATCTCCACCAGAAACAATGTAAGTATATATTAAATCATGTTATCACAATGCTCTGATTAGCTAACAATGGAAACTCCAAGTGAAAACCTTCAGTAATTCCTGTTAAAAAGTACAAGATGGAAATCTAGCATACAATATGCATTTCTGTTTGTCCTACTGAAGATAATTCAGGTGTAACATTGAAGTCTTTCAGAAATGAAGTGAGTTAATTTTGTTGGATTGACTCACGTGGCTGTTGTAAAAACTGTAAACTCTTAAAATGTTGGGGGTTGGAGCTAGATGATCTTAAGGTCCTTTCCGGCTCTAACTATTCTGTGATTCTATGTTAATAGGCCCATTCCAGGATTCAAAAAAATCACTTGTTTCAATGGTCTAAGCAGACACTTAACAAGGCCAAGGCATCATAAGAATAAGCAGTTTTGCATTCTAAAATCCATTTAAGTAAGAGAAGTCAAATGACTTCTATCCTTCTCAAAATCCTTGTGAGTTACTTACACCATGCAAGTAACCTCACTGAAAACCAGCCTCTCTTCAGAAGAAGGGACAAGTTATGTGATTGATTCAAAATCCAAGTAAATCAAACACAAGCTTTCTAACTGCAAAAAAATTGAAGAGACTATGAAAAATGACAGGTATAGTTGTAAAATTTGCAATAGCATCAAGAGATGAAGCAGTTGAAATAAAAAGTTACTATAAATTTCTGACAGCATCTTGTTCTGTATAGTTCTCACATCTGAACACTGAGTACTCTTCAGTTCAAACAGAAATATTACACTTCTAGCTTTCCGCTAACTTCTTCGTTGAACTTCTGTTTTATTCTAAAGGCAGTCTCTCAATACTCCTGCTGGAGAAGCACTGTGGCAAGTTTTAACAGATACCTCAATGAGGCAGGGAAACAGCTTAATACTGAACATACGTGTACCAGAGCTTGGGGTGGCGGCTCATGGAATGATTCTTCCCGTTTGCTGGAGAGTCCTTTGTTGCCGATTTACTCAACAGGAATTCTTGCAGTTTCTGCTTCACTTCTGTACTGGCCACTGCCCCTAAGACACACAGAGTTAAACACATCTTATCTTTCCTGAAAAAAACAAAACAAAACGAAAGCCAAAACACAAGAAAGAGCCCGTGTCTTGCTGCTGGAAGTGTTGGAAACTATAAAAATACTGGTAGAAATCACTCAAAATGAGATAACATTTGAATTAAATGCATGTCTGTAGAAGACTGAAGTTGGCCATAACCCAGCTATCCAGTGAAGTCATAAGGAATATTTCAACAGTTGATGAGGCCATTTATCCGGGACCAGATGTATCTAAAGAATTTAAATTATTTCCTAATAATTCCCAAATACAAAACCAAGGATAGAACTAAAAAGACAGTGACAAAAGGTCACTTGGAGTTTGCAGAAAAGAATGCCTTTTTAATCTTTTAGTAAAGTAATAGCCCAGCAAAAATGCACTCTGAGAAGTGCAAGAAGAGAGAGTAGTGAGTATTTTTATTCAAGCCGCTTGAAAAGCCTGTACCTGTGATGCCTAGAAAACAAACCACAGTCTAAAAACCAAGTCTTTGTTAATTACTCCACTCTTATGACACAAAACCCAAAACCAACAGAAAGACCAAAGCACCAGAAGACACAGTTCATTTTGAGCTCTCAGTGGCTAATTCAATACAGAAAAAGAAGTAGGGCATGTCAATTTCAGGTTAAACTGCCAATTCCTGCTTCAAGCATGGAACATGCTTCTTTACTAACAGCCATATCAGTCTTCATAAAAACAGCACATGAAAAAAATATCTTTAGCTTTTCTTAAACAGTGACAAAAAGGGAAGAAAAAAACCATCTCTTTCAAAATGGCATCACCAAGGTGTATTGATACTGTAAATATTTGGTTACTCAACCCTGACACAGCACAGCTAGCTGGTGAGCATGTGCCCCTGTGACCTAGTTCCTATAAAATACCTCTATTACCCTTCAGCTTCAGACCCAACTCCCCTTCCCACACCTTCCTTCCCTCCTCTACTCATTAAGTACATCAGCAGCAATGCAAACACTGGGACTGGGCCTGGGGGTCACGAGTGCTGCTCGGCTGGCTGCTACATACTGAAAACCACCCAGAAAGGCAAACTAAGATGGAAATCATCAGTTTCACTGCTCTTCCTTTGGTGGGGGCACTAGTAAAGACAAACTTTCATATGGAGGCTTATTTTTCATACCACTTACAGGAACCTTTTACTCCTGTAGTTTCTGCCACCCTTCCACTGCTGGGTTGGTAATGCTTCCAAGCATTCATTCACCGAAGTACTAGAAGCACCATGGGCACCTTAATTTCCAAAGCCTACAATACAGCACACCTACAACTGTTGAACTGCTACATTTTTCCACCCAAGTAAAAGAGGCAGGAGTGTAATGTACAGTTTTTTTCCTGCTTAAGTCTTTGTCAGTTAATTCTTGAGGTCATTTAGCCGGGCAAGTAATAATATCTGCTCATGGCAGCTTCATTTTGAATACCTTCATGATGTACTTCAACCTGATTTTCAAACTGACCTCACTGAAGAGAATTATTTGTATGTGTCTCCCTCTAGTGATCACCAAATCCCAGCAGCATACTTTGTCATTTGCCTCAGAGCAGTGTATGAACTAAAAATAAGTTCTAGCTGGGATACATGAAAAGGCATCAAAACCAAACATAAGGTAGTTTGAAAAAGTACCAGCAAGTGTTAAAACATTTCAGCCAAAGATATACTTAAATATTTTATATTTCCAACCTTGAAACAACATTTGAATTAGCATGTAATTTCTTGTTTTGTTTTGTTTTGTAGTGCTTTCTGCATTGGAAAATAACCTCTGCAGAAATAAGTTCTCATGTGAAGCTTTAGGCTTTCAGATTCTCTCCTTATAAAAAACAGTTAGATTCTTGAGAGGCATATACATGGGTCTGTCAAAATGTGCTTTCCTGCATTCAGCCAAGTCTGCACACACACCAACTATGTTTCTGTGGGTGCACGGGGTGGCCCAGCCTTTCTGCAAGCACAGGCTCGACTTCTCTAGTTGCATATTTTACACAGTAACAGGCTTGCTTCAGGCTCCTGTTCATGGTCCATTCTGTCTGGGAGAAAGCAAAGAGAGACAGATTAATTTCTTATTAGAATTCATGGTACATTGGCTCTTACTTTCTCGGCCTCTTTCTTTGCTTCGGAGGGGAGGAAGCTGCTGTTCTCTGCGATGCCTCTCCAGCTCCTGCTCTTGTCTCTGCTGCTCGAGTTTCTGCTCTTTTTCAATGAGTTCTTGCTGTTGTTTAATGGCTAGGAGTTCCTGTTGTAACTTGCACAGAACAAAAAGACATCAGAAAGTGCAGCTTGCAGTTTTCTTGGTCACTCTTGGCTAAAACACCCCCCTGAATAACTGAGTAACAGTGCCGGAGTTTGTGCTTACACTTCTGTTCACCTCTTAACTGACTTTCCCCAGTCTCTGAAGCAGGATAGCACATTACTGGCTGTCACTAAAATGAACTCTAATGTCAGGTAGCAGCCTGCTGCTCTGGTTTCACTTCTTTCTCTTTTGGCAAAAATGCCTGGAAACTTCACAAGGTTCTTTGCCAGTGCATGACCCAACTCTGGCTGCTGTTCTCTGCCGTGTTTGTCAGCTCCACGGAGTGGAATCTTAGCACAGTAGCATAACGGCAAGTACATCAGAAGGAAAAAATGAAACGAAGGGCAAGATCATAAATTCACAGTCAAAATCCATTATAGCAATCCTACTATAGTGCATGTAATCCCATAAATCATTTACTTTTTACATACTATGAGAGGCAGCCCAGAGAAGAGTGAAAACACACTTTCAGGGCCTGCCTCCATTTTACCAATGCAGATACGCACTTGCCCATCAATCTGATTTGTGGTCGAAAACTCAAATAGTAGCTCAAAAAAGCAGTCTTTTAATGTACTTGAAAACTGCACATGCAGGAAAGAAAGCCATACTGAAGTCTGGCTGAAAAAACAGTTTTGTAAAATAGGTGGTTTGATTTTCGGAAGATGCGGTGGCTTCATGAGCTTGATGATTCTCATAGTATTGCCTTGGTCTGCTGTTAGCAACTCACTGGTGAGTGCTAGCAGTTTTGCTTGAAAAGGCTTTTATCGCCCAAATGCAGAGATATAAGCACTCAAACACCATCTCTCAGTCACGGCCAGCCTTTTAGGCATGTTCCCTTTTCATGCCTGTCTAAGCATATTCAGTTTGCAGATAAATGAGGGATAAATGAAAAATGTTGCTACCTTAATGTGCTCCTGGAGCTGGGCCTGATGCTGGCGGGTGAGGTTTTCATGCTGCTTCTGAAACTCTGCAATCAGCAGTTGTTTCTGAATTTGCTGCTGCTGCTGGATCAGAAGTAGTTCCTGCTGTAGCTGCTTTTCACGCACAATTGGGTCCACCATGGGAACCATCATCCTGAGGTCAGTTCGCAAGTCTAATGGTGAGATAGGCTCTAATCCCACGGCAACCTCTGGCTTCACATCCACTGTGGGAAGAAAACAACAAAACATACACATATAAAATATAACTGGAGAAGGAGAACAGAGATCATTCTTACTGGGGAAAAGACCAATTTAAATCAAAGACTCCTTCAATGTACAGACCTAACAAAATACTAAGGCAATAGCAAACTTCAGACATTCCTACTAGCAACCGGAGATTTTACAAATGATCTTATCAGTTTTTTTCCATTCTCTGCAAAAATATTGCCTGATTAATATCCTGCTAAGCACACTTACAAGCAACCCAGCTCTAAAACCATGTCTCAGCCTAACAGAGCAATATTTAGTAAGAACCTCCTAGGTATTATTAATGCCTTCCACCAAACAGTCAGGGCACTTCTCCAGTGTAAGATGCCGACCTTCCAGTTTGCACTACATAGCAAGAGATTTTCCAAAGCCAGTGTGTAGATTTTCTGAGGATGGTGTTGCACATGAATAGCTACCCAATGTGACAGAGCTACTGCACGTAAATATACATAGGAACAACACATATAAAATTAGGAAATAAAAAAATAATTTGACACAAACCAAGAAGTTTTAATACAGCTTTTTGGAAAAGAAACACCATGCTTGGCTTAGACATAATACACTATATACAGTAAGAAAATAAAAATGTCTTGAATTTTATTCCAATTTGTTGCGGCAAGGGAATATATTGTTAATCCAGCATTAAAGTCCTTAATGAAGAATCCTGTTTCCTTCTATCTATTTAAATCAAAGGAACTATAAATAGCAGAAGAAGAGAGAGATTTGACGATTTTCAATACAATACTTGTAAAGCTCAGGTTTTCACATCGAGTGAAGACAGAGTGTAGCTTTATCTGTTTCGAAAGAACAAAAAACTAGCAAGTAACATCTACAAGAGCAAAACAAATAGTAGCTGAGGGTCTCTGCTGAAGCTCAGCAGTTCTGATTCCATCCACGAGAGGACAGTGGAACATAAACATCCACTCCTCTTGCTACTGTTCCCCTATCTCCTTTGGAAAGTAAGATTATTAACTGAACACAAACATGCTGTAGGAAACGACTAGAGAACAAGATTTAAAGCATATTTTCTCCTTTTGCTCTGCTACCACTGTATCTGTTTTCAAGGAGAAGACCAAAATAAAACAGAAATATTCTAGCAACCAGTAAAATCGCAGCAGCGAAAGTTCAAACAGCAGCAAAATGGAGAACTGAACTGTAACTGTAGGATCAAATCTATTAGTAAAGAGTTTTGTAACACAAGAAACGAGACACCAAATCTCTTCTACTGGTCATATTGTTCTCAAAAAAAGAAAAAAAAAAAAAGAATCTGGAAACATAAAATTTTCTAGGTTGTTTTGGTTCTTTTTTCATTTTTAATCCTAGTCACTGTTATTGTAAACCTTAGTGCATAATTTGCCGCCTTAACCTGCTATCCCAACAGAATGATTGCGCTTACTTTTGTTCTGAGACTCATCACTGAATTATAAAAAATCACCTTTAGCTTACGAAAACTGCTTGTGATTATAAATAATTGCCACAAACCAAGAGAAGCGGACAGGCAAACCCCCAGCCTTTCATCCCGTTTATTCAGCAGCAATCCACATTCCATTTGTCTAGACTAAATATAGCCACGTTTATACAAGAAATCAATAGTGCTTGCAGAGAGCAGAGCAAAGACATGAATATTTCATCAAACTCAGAGAGAAATGGCAATCAGCAAATTGACAGCGTAGGCTGACTGGCCCTCCAGATAAGTCTCTGGTACTTGGACAATGGCTCATTGCCTGCAAGTCACAATCTTATCATTAGCACTCTATTTTTAACATTAATTGCGCTGTAGGTGACAAAGGCTTATCACTTTTAAAGTGGAGAGATGGATTTTCTTACATCTTCTGTGACAGGATAATAAGCCTTACTAGAAGAAGTAATAGTAACTGGAGCTCGGCAAACCCTGCAAGGTCTGGTTTGCAATAGTGTTTGCAAACTAAACTCTGTAGGGTTTGGTTCAGAACAATGTTTGCACTGCAGTTTTTTCCACAGATACTGGCTACGAATCTACCCTGACAAGTTTGCATGTTGATTCAGGCTGATTATACTTCCTATCTCTGACGAGCATCCCACTTCTTCATTTTCAGAGCACTTCGCATGAGGGTTGGCCTCCAGATTTTTCCAACAATGGATGTTCCCTTCCACTATCAGTAAAACACACAACTGAAAGCAGGCTCAGTCTGGTGAGATTCACATTTTCAAGAATTTTTACACACTCGGATAATAAATCTGGTTCTGGAATATCTATTTCATTGAGTTCAACTTTAATTTTTAACATGGAAGAAAATAAATATTATGGTAGTTCTAAACTGAATCCACAGAAATCAATACATGATCTCTAATGTCACTTAAATGCCAATGTTTACTGACAAATAAAGACAAGCATTTATTTCCTGGCATAAATATTGAGAGCAATAAGGTTACCCCCTCAGTGCTACTAATAACTGCTAATATAGAGAATACTAACTTTTGGGGGTAACTACTGTCTTAGAACTGTTAGCTAATAGTTGACTGAATAGTCAACCTCATCAATGAAATTACTCTAAACAAGGAACTATAAAATCATCAATCAAATCGAATTGTTTGCTACTGTCTGTTAGGCGGTCCTAATGCCACAGGACATTTACATTCTCCTTACTTGTTACCAGCTGACAAGAAAGACACAAAGCAGCCACGCGGAGCTACACCAGTGTGAAAAACGTGTAATGGAGCAAAGAATCAGAATCAGTGTCTTTAAAAGCTTTGACTTTCAGCTGAAGCATCTTTCCCCTCACCACCCCAATGCAATTTTAAGTCTCAAAAGAGCAAAGGTGATGCAGGATGTTTATTCTCATCAGGGCTTTTCATGTTTTTTCCCACCCCCCCCACCACCAGATATATGTATTTTTCAGTAGGAAAGGAATGCTCTAATCAGTTCCCTCAACTTCCAAACATCATGAGAAGCAGTGGGATGCAAGACTATAACAAAAGGACTTGTCAAGACATTAGCCAAAGGAGGAAAAGGATGGATAATGAAAGAAAACAAAATATTAATCAGAACTTGATGAAGACTAACTCCACTTTAAGAAGCCTTGTTTTGCAGCATTTCCAGTATCACTGCTGGAGGGAGGCTGTAGTAGGCAGTGGGACCCTTCCCATGTTCTCCCCACTGCGGTCTGGAGCAGATCCTTCCCTACAGCTCTGTGTACTACACAGCAAGCCAGGGATTCCTCTCTAAGGTTAAATAAAGACAAGCTCTTTGAGCTCTTGTCAGCTGCAGTGAATACAACAGTAGGCTGCAGAATATTAACAAAAAAAAAATGACTGAAAACTTGGTGATTCCAGGAAACATGCCAAAATTTGAGTAGGAAAATATTTAATTTTCAGCTACAACACACTGCAAAAGGCATATGTATTTATTTTTCCTATAAATACTCTATTGCCTTTATCTTCAAACACAACAACAAAAATAGGCTCAGAAGAGCAGCCATAGCTGTTATAATCCATAGATGGCACTTCCCGCAGTGCTTCTGACATTTTGTGGAAAGAAAATTAGATACTTGCAAAACAGCATGCTTGTTCAGTAGATTTAGATGCTTGAAGCACATATGAAAAGAGGTAGAAGAGCCTGGTTTAACCCTGAGGCTTTGCTTTTGGAAACCAAAATGGAAATAGCTGAAAAACTGCAAGTCTTCCACTGAGAGGTGGCATTTCAAGCTTTGTTTCTCATGCCTAGTTTCAATTTCTGATATATTAGAATACACAAATCTTCCAACAGCACACTTTCTTAACACCATGTCCCAAGAAAGGCAATCTTTTTTATTGACAGTTACCTTTCTTTGCACACATTTATGCCATCTCTAAAAACAGGAACTTAAGGTGTGCTGCCACCAGCTGAGAGATGCAACGATGAAGAATTCTAGTAGACTTTTTACCAGAATATTGCACTTAGGACACCGACAATTCTTACATTAAAGGAACTGTGTGAATTTGCTAGGACTTCAGGGATTCAAGCTAACTCTTTCCCAAAGGCATTTCTCAAGTTAGGCTGTTGGGCTGGGACAATAAAAAAGGCTGGAGAGAGGAACATGGTGTGAAGCCAGCAAGGGTCTTTCTCCTGCCTTGGTCATCCAAGGCAGCCTTTACTAGAGAAGCCATTAAGTTTTATGAAGTGAGGAAGGAGGACTACAAAATTTGGAATGCTAAATTAAAATTACAGGTGACAAATACAGATGACAAGGTCCTCCAACCAGCAATTCCAGTATTAGGCAATAAAAGCATAGTCCCGAAGCCACACCAAACCAAGTAAAATCTGGAAGAATCATTCTGCCAGGAAATGTCCACACCTTACCCCAGGCATCAACTTGGTGAAATATTACAAAGAAAAGAGAGAATGGGAGAGCTGGTTATACGAGTGGTACTCTTGAACTCTGCTTCACAAAACAGAGCCCACCTGAAGTTATTATTAACTTGCACAGTACTTTTCATAGTTTTCATATGCCTTTCATAAAATGAAAACAAGCCAGAACAGTTTCACACATCTTTATATAAAAGAAACTGCCTCCATTTGGTTTCTTCATACAAAGAAAGTGAAAAAACTTCCTTTTTGCAGGACTAGCCATGAGTCAATCATGACGTAGAACACTACAGATTTACAGAAAAGAGATCTAAATGTTTCTTATCAGTGTCTTTGAACATGGATTGAAAAAGTCTTTGAAAAGATTAAAAAATGAAGTACCACAGGAGGCTGAAAGTTGCAGAAATAAGGAACAGAGGCTAAGAGGGTTACTCTGGGGGCAGGTGAGACACAACTTGGCAGGAGACAGGGCAGAAAAGGACTGGCCAAGCAATAGCACACAAGCAACTGCCCAGAGATGGAGCTCATGAAAAGGAGTTAAAACTTCTGAGCTTTCTTCACCAAGAAGCAGCATTGCAGGAGCATTGCTCATTCTGTAATCTTAGAGTAGCCCTGGCACACCTGTAAGATGTCAGAGAGGCCACACTGTATGTGTCCATCGTGAGGGTGCTGGGAAACTAAGGGAGCAATGTGGGTTTGAATAGCTATGACTACAGAGGACGGAGTCTGGCATGAAAAACACACAGCAGTTGTTCAACGTTCAAACATGCAGAAAAATATCCTAATCCAGAGTGCATTCCCCAGAGGAGAGGCGGCTCATGGTTTTCTGGGGAAGCTATGCCATGGCAAGGCACGCGTGGCAAGCTTCAGGAGCAAGAAGATGAGATTTGAAGAATAACTTGTGACATCAGAAGCATGAGTCAGATGATCAATAAACTGTGAAGGGTCAGGGTGCTTCCCACAGGATGCTTTTATCACCCCAGCTCTGGTGGCTAAAATTCTGTAGCTCAACTCTCAGCTGGCATAACCTGTCATTCCTCTGTTAACTTCAATATAGGCAAAGCATCTTAATGCCACCTGAGAAGCTTGATGGAGAATCTCTCTCAGGAGTATAGGAGTGAAGGAAGACAGCCTTGAGAGCATCTCATGTTAATACGGGGATAAAATCACCTGCACTTAGGATGACACTTATAAGAATTTTTTCCAGTATTTAAAGCCAGCAGAATTTTTTCTCCACTCTCACAATTACACTAAAGGATGCATCCAAGCTAAAAAAAGTGTTGCTTAGATTTCACTTAATGTTTTTAAATATTTTAAAATACCAATTATAAACCTTCAATCATACTCTGGATTTCAGTCACATGCAAGTAAAAAAGTAAGAAGACAGCAAATGCAAATTGGAGATATTTTTTCTCAAAGGCAACATGAGGACACTTTATGGCAGTTAAGTACTCGACTGCAATTTGTATTTATAAAGCTTCCTCACCTGGGAAGGAAAAACACAAGAAACTAAAACATTTCAGATCAGAAAAAATACTTTACAGTTATTCTCTTGGATTATCCTTCAAGTCTAAGTAATTGTTTTAAACAGTACTATCACTGAATTAGAAACATGAGTGAACTGTCAAACTTGACGAGGCACTCAATTGAGTTTATAGTATTAAGGAGAAGTGTAATAAATTAAGACTAGAAATGTGTTCCCCTTTGTTCTATAAAAATGATCTTATCATTATACCTTTTCCCTATTTCTTTTAAGTGTTTGCACACATGTAATAATGAGAAGTAAAATAAATGCAAACAGCGATCTGGGCTTTGATTTACCATTCTCTTATTTCCCCAAGGCCTGGAAAGGAAGCTCCAACAACCACAAACTTCTAAAATATCAGTGAGAGGCCTCGAAATACCAACACTGAAGTTACAGCTAGCTGGCTTTTGTAAAAAATCAAAGGCTTTATATATTGATCTATGAAAATCAGATTCCTTCACTGCAAATAGCCTTTTGAGCCAAACAGTCGTAACAAACACAAACATAAATGCCATCTAATTTGTTATAGCCAAGAAGTTTGTAAATGTTATAGCGTTCACTGTCTCTTCTCTACTGAATAGACGAGCAAAAGATCCACTTACAAGCTTGCCAGAGTTCATGCAAACATCAGGCCAATCTCTTCTATGACAGGAATAGATGCAAATGTGCCCAGTAAATCACATCAGGATGTTAGACACTTAAACTCAAACCTGGATGATTTGTTATCAAAAAATCCAAGCTGAGCTATATTTGGGTTTCTGACTTTATTTATATTTCAGTTAGGAGAACTCTTACATACACATTCTCTAAACCCATCAGCACACAGGCGTATTTTCACTTTCCACAGAATTCCCTTCTGATATAAGGAATCCAAATATCCTAAATTCTAGATACTAATTCTGCAAGCGACAGAAAACCAGGACAAAGATAAATTAACATAAAGTTAAAAAAGGGCAATTTTTACATAATTTTCTTCTCAGTTTCAAAGTCTATGACAGCGGTGATAGTATTAAATACTAGTAACATATCAGTGTTAATTATGCTGTTGATACATGGTATTGGGTTAACCTATTTGATCATAATGTACCCACCCCATGGCATGCATGCACAAGAAATGACAGGGTAGAATGTAAAATAGCATTCTTTTGGCTGTGTATGCTCTGTGCACGGATCAATACTACTGTTACAGCAAGATCATATTGAAGATGCCAAACAAGGTCTGATTTGGTGGCAGCACCACGTAGTGGTTGCAGAACTAAGAAGGTATGACTCCAAATCAGTAAATGCGAGTTTATCACTATCAGCTGGTCAGTTCATTAAAGCCTTTTAATTATAATAAAAAAAATTATATATAAAGCCTTAAATTATAATGAAAGCACATGTGATATAAATCTGCATGCATTCATAATTCTTAAATCGTACCTGGAAATGTTAAGAAATATCAAGATACGATGGACTCCTCTCACCCTTTTTAAAACAGGTGTAATGATAGATGCGACACACGTATGAGAAATCCAATATGCTTGTAATCGTGTCACTGTTATTACACATTAAAAGACAGAAGTCCCCCAGGTTGCTAAGCATGACTAAGAGGGCACCATGAGGGGTTCCAGCAACCTGCTACTGCCTTTGCCTCATCCCCCACTCAGAGACAACTGGAGGTCACTACGACTGGTATCAAATGCATCCTGAACAGATGATCCTCACTTCCTTTTCTTTCATCTTTTCTCAATCTGCAAATGCTGCAGGGATGTTGGTGGCAATGTCAAGTTTAGGACTTGCTGAGTAACTCCCAGCTGTAGGGATACCACTATTCTAATCTCAAGTGGATGACACAGAGAAAGAGGAGAGGGGGAAAAGCTCTTGCTTGAAGTCAGGATATCAAAGGTAAACCATTTGGGCATGCCAGCAGGTATATCCCGAAGTGTCATAAGGCAACATGCTCCAGGCAAATCAGACAGTGTGTGAAGGTTTGCTGAACAAGTATCCCCATATAGCTTTGCTATTCCAGGAGTGTGACAGACAGTGCTCCAAATGAAGCCCTTTGAAGACAACATACAGTGCATAGCTTTCAAGGAACTGTTGTCAGCTTTGTATTTTAGGGAAAAAGATGTCTAATGCCTAAAGTGCATTGAAAAGAATATTTTCCAGTTCCTAGGGGTCTGGTTTTTTTTTTATTCTTGAGGCTTTATGCACTCCACAAGATACTATGATATTAAGGGTTTCCGTTTCCTTTTTTTTACTGAAGAGCAAAAACTATAAAGTACATGTAATTTACAAAGCTTACAACCTCTCCATTACACAAAGGAAATCAAGAAAGACCTTCTATCATTCCAATGTTCTAGTAAATATTGATGGAACAACCTGAACTTTGACAAGCATGGGCTTAAAAATGGTTCTGAACACAAGTACAAAAAAAGGGAAGACAGAACTGAAATCTCCCACAGAGGAGGGGGAAAACCCAACAAAAGGATAATTATACCTTTTAAAGAACCTTTCTAATGAGAAAGCAAATGAGATGTCAGTCAGAGACTGGCAATACAATACTACTATGTTAGCTCAGAAATAAAACTCATGCAACCTGTGCAAAATTAACAATTCCAGATGTTTCTTACCAAAAATGTGCTTCTTTGTATTATATATTTTTTCTTGTTCTGCTCCCCTCTGTACCACGTTGCCTTGGACCGCAGCATACTCAGTAGAATCTGCCTTCCTTTGGTCACATAAAACACCTACTATATTTGTACAGTGATTGAAGTAAAATTAATAAATAATACTAGGTGACTGGTTTGCCACTTTTCAGAAGTCCACAAGTTGGATTACTTATACCTAGGAGCCGAATAGATTACAGCATGCATAGCGTAACACATGCATGCACAGAGATTACAGTATACATGGGTAAGGCAGGGAAAATAAAAGGGAAAGATATGGCCCCAATGACGATGCAAAGCAAAGGACAGAGTTTATTAGACTGCAGAACTGAATTAGGAGTGGCAGAATATGAAAAGGGACAAACAATGGCAATACAGCTGATGGCAATATTATACATGGGTCAAGCCCCAAAGTTGGATGGATAACAATGTCCATGGGCAGAGACTATGGGTTGCTCTAAAAAAAGTAAGGAGGAGTTCCTGAGGAATATCCCTCTCATCTTGATGAAAAGGCTGTGGAGGTTTTTACGGTCTTGATTTAATCTATTTTCTGCTTTAGACAGATACGTCTTTCAGGGAACAACCTTGACTACCACGCAGATGGCCTCATTTTCATTACTAAAACATTACATAAGGCAGGCACTCCAGTAAAAAAGATTACATAAAATATACAAAAAGTATTATGAACACACAAGCAAGGAAATGCCAGTCTTCTTTGATGCTTTCTTATATTTTTGTCTCATTACTGTGAAGACATTTGTGGCTTTATAACATATAGGTATAAACCATAATAACTTGCAACAAGCAATCACAAAAAGTCTCTCATATTCTGCCATTTGGGATTTGGAGGAATTATTTGAAAATAGGAGACAACCGTTTGAGGTTCACAGCTGTAATCTAAATATTGCAGGACTCTCCCATTTTATAGCAAAAGGGTGTCCTGGTGAAGGCAAACTTTTAGATGTTTACTTCTAAAATCAGACAAGGCTCTTGAGCTGAAAAAAAAGCCCAAGCTAGGTATTTAACATCTTATTCATGTAATTCTGTGACATACTTAGCATCATCACTATCACACTACTTTTGATCTACATTCCTCCTTTCCTATTTTTCTCTTTTCACCACTGTCAATAATTTTAATCCTACTGTGTACATATCTATACTTACTTTATTTTGACTATCTACTTTGATTCCTTCAAAACATGTGCTGTAAATATCTGCCTTAAATTCAAAAGATTTCACATAGCAAAAGTAACTTACCACTAACATTGCACTCTGTATGACAGAAAGAAAAGCTATCGCTGTTTTTTTATAATGATGTAACACTAAAGTTAAAAGGTATTATTCATGCCTTGTGCTCTCCAGACTAAAAGGGATCTCGGCAAGGCTCCCTCTGAGCTGCAGAGACAGGACTTCAGCCACCAGAGGGAGCCAATCTGTTCATTCATGTCAACTAAAAAAAGAATGAACAGAAAAAGCACTGAGAAGGGAACAGATCACTAACAAATAACATAATTTATATCCAGATATATGTGGATTCCAAACATAATGAAAACATGCTTAATTGTTCACTGAGATCAGAAAATCACCTCTTTTGCTTTAAATGTTCAGTAACAAAATTCCTATTGCTATACTTTTCCTGTATGGCTTCAGATTACTAAGACTTTAAGGAATCAAAAGATAATGGCATTATCAGAACAATATTCATATTTTTATCCAATTTACTGCTCTTTCTTTATTTGATTTCAAGTCACTACCATGCTCGTAAGTATTTCAGACATATGATGGCTGAACTCAAAACTGTAAATTCAACAGGTTTTCTTCCATTTATTTATGATTTAGTCACCTTAATCAGCAAGTAGAGTTATGGACATGATAGTGAGTATAGGGACAAAAATCAACATTTCTAATCACTCTGCCAAACATTCATCTGGTAATTTGTCAGCATTGGAAAAGCAAACTATTAGAATTGTTAAGGTGATGGCAACTTTCTCAATACATTAGATGGAAGTATTTTCCATTATTCTTTTTCTAAATAAATTACTGAAAAAATGGTTCTGCATTCTGTAACACTTCAGAAATTAATGAAATTAATGAAAGAAACAACAGCCACAGAAAAAGGCTACACAATTCTCATGCCACTTAGCAAGCATAATTCAGAAAACTGAAAATCCCAAAGTTATTACCCTTTTTTGTGTTTCCATGTTTCAGTAGATCCATTTCTTATTAGTGAGCTTGTTGCTTCTCTCTTCATCTCAACTCATCTGACATGCAATCAAGCCAGTGGGCATTTCTTCAGTTTCAAAAGAGCATTTCTTTCTCAAGCAAGCTTTCCCAAAAATTAGATTTCCTATTAAGAAGCCTACAGATATGAGTGGGAACTCTTTTCAAATTTCAAACTCATGTTTTAGAAATCTGCAGATCAGGCCTGGAACACTCACACTAGACTGACTGCTTGAATGGAGCCAAGCACTCAAAATTACTCTTCAAGAAACTCTTTGGGTCCTTTGAGAATCTCAGCCTAATCATTTAAATAAACCCTAGTCATACTGAAACCCCCAGCCCCCACTTACCACATTAATCAGTCAGAGTAGAAGTTCCCTCTCATCAGACTTAAGATGAACAAATCTTAACACGTTGCAATAAGAAGCACATTAAGTCCTATTGACTGAGCTTTAGAAGCTGCCTGGAAATATCATTACAAACTAAAATTCTGCAATACAAGAGGCAACGTGAAAGCAAGCACTCCGTTTTTGCAATTTAAGTAGAACTTTCTGTGATCAGTGAGACGGCAATAACAATATGTTACTGGATTCTTGCATCAGGCATTGCATATTGAGCACTGGGAGAGGGTAGCACAACTACTTCAAAGTTTGCAATGGAAAGGCTGCAATACTGATTTTAAGGCAAAGCTCCAAGAGATCCTGGTACCACACAAAAGTCACTAACACGTTCACTTTAACAAGAGACAAACTGGAATTTAGCCTGGAACCTTATCAATGCACTGGATCCTGAGATTTTCAACAGAGAATCTTAACTGCAGCAGCAGCATCCCTTACTAGGTTATCTTGTTCAGTATCGCTCGTTCTCTTTCTCAGAAGTTAAAAAATTCTTCCTGACAGCAGTAATCTGACTAATTTTGAGGTTTCCTCTTTTTTACTTACTCAAAAAGTATTTTACAAGCTACCAGGAAGTGATTTTCAGTAGTTGTAGTTTATAGTTTATTGAAAATAAGGGGGGTGTTGAGAAGCTTGGGGTACCCCATTGGGGAGCTGGGTGCTAGCTCTGGCGTCTTGCTTCATGCAGGTACCACCACGTGGGACTAGAAAGCACTGGTCCCAGTTGGGCAATGGGCAGCTGCAGCAGGATGCTGGACAGACAGCATTCATTGCCGTGGGGTTTTGTGTATGCCCTGACTAGGGGAATGGGGT
>JBCJKH010051944.1:25245-38029 GCA_039877255.1 Loriculus beryllinus
GGCATGTTGGATATGCAAATCTGGCTGGAAAAGGGTGCTTAGGCAATCAGGAAGTGTCTGATAAGGACTGTCATCTCCTGAGTAACCTCGAGCTACCCATGCGCTGGTCCACTTGCATGCAAGGTTGGATCTGCAGCTTCCCGTTGTCACCTGCCGTTCCGACCCTCGCCTGTCCGTACAGACAAGTGACAGTGAGCCCTGCCAGCCTGCACAGTGGGGTTTTTAGGTGAGCAGCGTGTGCAGCACTGGTCCCACCCTTTACACCTGAGGTTTACCTGCCATGGCCTAGCGAGCTAGGATGGTGACACCAAAGTCCTCAGGTCGTAGGTTTTGTAAGAGTGTCCTTCTCTTCAATGGAAGACCTCACAAGGCCAGACGAGCTCCATCTGCTCAGGTTTGAAGGCAGGAGTTTTCCTTCTTCTTTGAGCCCACACATTCTGAGCAAGACTGTCATTACCTGGGTCAGCCTCGAGCGACCGCTATTGCAAGCCCACCGAGGCACCAGCAGTACTGCGGTATCACTACATCAAGGCAGGATTCTGACTTAGAGGCGTTCAGTCATAAGCCCACAGATGGGAGCCTCACGCCAATGGCTCCTCAGCCAAGCGCACGCACCAGGGGTCTGACCCTGCGGTTCCTCTCACACTGAGCAGGATTACTATTGCAACAACACAGCGTCAGTAAGGTAAAAGGAGGTGTCAGAAAAGTTACCACAGGGATAACTGGCTTGTGGCGGCCAAGCGTTCCTAGTGACGTCGCTTTTTGATCCTTCGATGTCAGCTCTTCCTATCAACGTGAAGCAGAATTCACCAAGTGTTGGATTGTTCACCCACTAATAGGGGACGTGAGCTGGGTTTAGACCGTCATCTAAGCATATATATTCGTGCATATATGTACTAAAACCTGATTGAATACCATAAATTTTCCTGTTACTAGATCTTAAGATTGATAAACAAGAATTTGTGGTGTGCCTGGGGTTTAAACTGCACCTGTCAATTACCAGTTTATTAAACTGATACCTCAGCAGTTTTTGTGACTACTGCATATTCTTTTAGTCAGAAGTGCTACAATGCAGTGTTATATATATGAAAGACTTCTCTAATGCCAGTTTCCCTTCTGAAAACCACCATACGATTTGCTTTTCAGATCATATTAATTAATCCTTCCTTGGATTAAACTGCCACGGTTTGTTGTTTGTTACGCTGTTAGCAAACAGCTGGGTCTTATTAACTTCAGTGTAGTCTGTGTGCAACTTAATATCTCCATTACGAGACCCTTTTAAAGACTAAAAAATGGCCTGTAACCTGAACGTCCTGTTGTACAGCATGCTTAATTTATAAGCACTTTCATCTATAGACAGTATTTTCCCACATTTTAGTTTGCAGTTTCAATGGCAAACTACAGATAAACAGTCAGCTCTACCATAAAGGTAAAGATACAGAGCAGATATTTACTCAAACATGTATGCAAAAGACAGAAGCAGCTATATACAATTCAGAGCACAGCAGCTCTTTGGGGGTAAATGATGAAAGATACGATTTCTATATGTGAGTAGTAAGCATGCACAACAAATAGCTGTACCACTGTCTATTTTAAGAATATACCACAAAATGGGGAGGGAGCTACATGTCTGTTCATCTGCACTTCTGTTACTGACCATTTCAGTGGTGTTATTTCTATAAATATTGCACGTAAGCAGCTATAAAGACAAAGATTCAAAAATAGGTCACAGGCATTAGAAACAGATTATACTGTACAGGTGGGAAACAATGCTTTCTGGCACAAGCACAGATTATGCCTGTGTTCAACATGTAGAAGTCTCAGTCAATACAAAACAGCTGCCACCACCACTGAATGGGCTCACTTCTTTGCAGAGCACAGCATGAATCCTCGACACAGCTCTACTGCCTTCTTTACGATATTTCTGTACCTCAAGGGAGTAAAAAGTCAGAAAACAGAAACATTTTTAATGTGGGTTGTGTGAATAGTCCTGTGATGTGTGCTTATAACAAAATAAGACTGCATATTCCTGATCATTGTAAGAGACTATAGAGAAGTACACAGAAAGGAGAGCATGCCTCCAAATCAACACGAAAGCAGCCACATACTTTCCACCCTTCTTACAGGTGATACTTTCTTTAATACAAAACTGATTGCTATACCGGAAGATTCATATGCATTCACAAAAAGGTCCTCATTAGACACCACTTAAGGGAGTAAAAAGATTCCCCACACGGCTTTCAGTTACTGATCAGGATGCCACAGCCCTATTCTTCATAAGGAAACCATGCAGGGGACTGCAGAAACCATAAATAACATCAAAGATCAATTGGCCAGTTGAAAACTATTACAGAGACAATCTACTTCTTCAAAAATGTTTGTTCATTCATACACAATCGAACTGATGTGTTTTAAAAGCATCTTCCTTAACAAAATTCTTAGACATCTGTATTAAGTACATTTAAAGGAATATTTTGGCGTTCCTGGCTATTGCTAAGTAGTCAACTGCTAATTGTCCTAACGTTTTATTTCATAAGAAGTGAACTGGTCTAAAGAATTTAGGAGAAAACGCTAACTGCATAGAAGTATATTTAAACAGAATACAGTTATTAAATTGGATTTTAAATTGGCATTAACTTCAAGTAGACACTTAAGAATAGGAAAAAGTAGTTTTACGACTGTTAGTCTACATCAAACATTGAATCATAAATGCTTGTTTTTTCCAAAGGGCTTTTTTCTCTCAGCTGTTCTCCAGCTCCCTGCTATATTCACTGCACTCAGCTTCTAATTCTCAGTACTTAGCCATCAACATAAGCTCAGCGCTCCAGTTTATCCTGTCGGGTTTTTCTCTTTGCTACCCAGAGAAAGCAGGAAGAGTAACTGAACACAGGAATGACAGATGTCCCTTTGGTACTTGGATCCAGGTTCAGATTCAGCCTAAGGCAGCCAAGAACTAAAACAGCTGAACTCTGAAATGGAGCACATTCACTGCAGATAAAACCTTCAGGTTATCTGCACAGTTCTACAACTTTTATCACACAGAAACCAAAGGCTTTATATTGGCCAGATGTTTGCAAAAAAGAAGTAAATAAAATGCACTTTTTGAGTGTGACAGTACTTTTTCCTGCCACGATAAATTCCAGAACTTTTGCTCCTGAAGATGCACAAACCACATGCTCATAAAGATCAGCAAAAATTTTAATGTGAGCACTGTAAGTGAGCCACAGCAGCAAAGCAGGTAAGGTGACTTGTGACAGGTACAAGACTTGCTTGGCACACCAAGCTGAAGGCTCAATAGAACCATAGCTGGGTACCTGCAGAACAGGCACTTAGCCTCAGGAACCCAATATCCGTGAGACTACACACAAAACCCCACTGACTTGTCAGTGACCAAGAAGGCCCAATGTTAGACTTTGTGTTGCTTCCTTTTAGTTTTGTTACACAGGTCTGAAATTCATCAGAAATGCAAACAAAACTCATCATCTTTGAAACTCACCCTCAGAAACTTGAGCTGGAAAGGGAAAATCTGGTAAATCTGCCATTAACAGTCTTGTGTACTTTAGGCAAAAGACAGGTCACACATTCCTGAATTTAGAAATTTGAGAGAAAATTCTAGCTACACTGAAGTGAATATAAAACCTCACATGTATTTCAACAAGGATGAATTTTATACACACTTTTAAGAACTGATTTCAGATTTATCTCATTACCCACGGCCCCTCCTACTTCTGATTAAAGTAAATTACAAAACTTGTCTTAACTTTTACTGTAACAGTCCCACGGAGAAATAATTTCAAAGTTCAGGATGGAAAATGATCTGCTATTGAGACAGAGCTCCATGAGCTACGAGTAATTACTTCATGTGATTACAAGTCTAAAATTTCCAGTGTGCTTACATGTACTGAAGTGCAAATAAGACCTTATCTTTTTTTTTTTATCTTCACATTTTTTAAATACACAGCAGTTTTTTTCAAATATTTATGGGTTTAGTTTCCTGAACTAAAAGAAAAAAGTTAAAAAGCTAATGCCCTGGAAAAGCTTTATGAGCTTCTTTATTCTTGCCCTGGCAAGAATATCATCAGCCTGTAGTAGCTGCTTACCATAATTTTTTTAACTCCATGCTCATCTGTGGTTTGTACTATACCTGAACGGTGGGAGTGAGCTACTGTAAATGAGTCTTAGACTAAGCAGATGATCTGAAAACAAGGAACGGAGCACAAGAACTTGGAAGGCTCAAAATAACTGAGTGGAAAATATAATCCCGATGCGACAGAGATTTAAATTTGGCAAGGATGCAGTTTGCAAAACTCACACTTCATTGAATTCAGTGAAATCCCTTCACTTGGGGAAATGGACTGTACATTAATGTGAGATTAAAACACCCAAGAAATGTATCTGAGGTTTTTTTACAGAATTTGGTAGTTTTACATGGCAGCTAATGTGCTTAATCTAGATGAAAATCTGATTTGCATGATATCTGACAGTCTCTTGACATTCACATTAATTTACTCCTCTGGGCAAATCTTTGATTAATAAAGAAAAAAATAAAACTCCTGTGTGACACAGAGAAACACAATCCAGTATGCTTAAAATCTCAATGTATATTCTCCCTTAACATTATTCTTAATTTGGAGCTCATTTAGAATGTATCTGAATCCTTTAAAGACCCTTAGCTGAAATACTAAGGTGTTGGCTTTTTTTTTTCCCTGAAGCAACCATTAATACGTAGGAAAAATACAGAGATGGATTCTATTGGTAACACAATTGAAGCAATGCTGCTCTCCAGAAACATTTATAGGATCTCTGTAGATATAAAAGCTGATACATGGTACTAAGGTACAAAATCTCACACACAATCTTGTTTCTAAGAATGAAATGTTTGGCAGTGTCTGATGCCAAAGTTCTCATTTCTTCTAGTGAGAATTTAGCTGGCATGTATCTTTGGAATTAGTCTCCATCGGATGAAACTTGAAAGTTTGCAGCTATAGTGCTTTTCATCGCAAGATGCTGACAGTAAGAGGTTGTATTTTCAGCAGATATGGGTAACCCCTTCCTCCTCCTATTGAAAGAGAAAATACTGCACTTCAAAAACAGACATCTAGTGAAAAACAGAATTTTGGAAGAAGTCGTTTACTCTTTCATCCAGTAAAATCCACTGCAGATTGCTATTTTTGTTGGAATAAGTAAGCATTCTGTATGGACAACAATTATGTGGGGAATTTTCCCTACCAAGGGGACATACAATGTTAGTTTCCCTTCATGATACTATGGTTGGAATACACTCCCAAATTTGTCCTAAGCAAAATTATTTTAAATGCAGTCATATTAACCTGTTTTAATAAAAATTCTAAGTGTTTTACCTTTTGATCTTGGCTCATTATTCCCCAGAGTGAAGCCTCACCTTTCTCAGTTACTGAATTCAGAGAAAATTTACTGCATATTTACCATGTGTCTGAACTAATGACATCAGTGGGTATTCTAATTGCCTACAACCAGATGATGGGGTAGCTCTGTTGACCAAAATGGAAACTCTGCCAATCTTTGTGCCACATTTAACATTTATTCCCCACGCTTTCCGCCAGCCTCCCTGTAAATATGTCCAGCTAGGTCAGTTTGTAGAAAGTAGGTAGTAAGTTAATCACCATGCTTATTCAATTCTTTTATGTCAATTTTCCTAATGTACCAACTGCAGGTTCTGGATTTTCTTCCAAGGACACTGGAAAGCCATTTGACATAGATCAATAACAAGGATAATGCATTTTGACTGGCATCAACAACCAGGTTAAATTCAAACTGGTGCTCTAGAGATGAAAATCTCAAGGTTATTACAGATCCCCTGAACTAACCAGGCATTTCTCTAAAATGGACTTGCAAATTCTGCCTAAAACTCATATACATTGTTCACTTTTCCACTGTTTTCAACAGAATGCTTTTACATTATGAGCAACCTCTTGTACAGAAAGTCTTCCTGCATGTTTTACAGACTAGACAGCACACCTGTATAAATTCAGTCCAAGTCTTTGCATTAGCAATGATCTTAAACTTCTGGCTATCAGAGATCCCACTGCTTTCCTTTGAGAGTGCCATATGCAGGGTACCCTTTTAAGGTCTATTTAGCCTCCTTTCTTTTAAGCTATGTAGGCTGTTCACATCCTTTGTACTACAAATAGAACAGACACAGTTAATTGAAGGCATCCCTGCTGCTGAATTTAGTCTCCTAGTCTAGTAGTCTGAAACTTCAGAGGTAGTTCCTATAACACAGAATGAAAGGCTACTTTAATTTCCTCTGACCCCTTTACAGACCAAAACTTTTTGATAGAAAGGACTTTTTGATACAAAAGGAAGAAGCAATTTTACCCTTCCAGCAATATGCTTCTAGCATTCACAGGAGCAGAAGCTGAGTATCAGACAAAATACATAAGAACCTGGGGAAGTTCTTAAAAACATTTAGCCTCTTAAAAAAGACCTCAGATGCCCAGTGCTGGGTATCAGCAACCACTGGCCTTCCAAGTGCTTCTGAGAATTCTAAATTCCTTCCTGCCAAAATAATTTGAAATGTGGATCTTATGTAATGGAGAAACTGCAGAGTTTATGTTATTTTATCTCGGTAAGATCAGCTGCCCACATGCCTATTCATCCAGAGGAGGAATTCCTATGAATTTCCATTTTTGTTAAAATATGGTATAGGTAGAGTTCTGTGAGTGCTCACATTACACTGGAAACACGCAAGAACAACCCTAGGTCCAAAACTGGAAAAACATCAGTTGATTTCTTTCCTACTGCTTCCTTTATGTGTAGTCATTATTTACTGGGTTGAACTACACCATCATAAACGTTTTACTCCTTCCTGAGAAAAAAGGAGTTAGTGCTGGTGAACCTGCATAATCAAATAATTTCCGAACCTGCAGAAGCAGAAGAAATTTACCTTATGAAGCTTGATACTATTTTTCTTGAAAGTGCACTTTAATACCGCTTCTAAATACTTCAATACATCTTTAAGTAGGAGGGCATTCAGAAGCCTGTGGTTGTGATAACACTGTTTCCATTTTAAATTCTACCCTATTTAAAATTTCCACTGCTGTAGTGTTTTGCTCTTAAATAAGACCGAGTTTGAAGGTCTTGACCCCATTTTCTCAATTGCTTTTGCTAATTTAACAGAAAAGGTTTTGAGGTTGGGACTGGAAATGCCTAGCTGTTTTATAATTCTGGATTATTTTCTTTTGCTCCTATCGTTTAATATGGGCCTTGCTTCTGGAAACATTTTTTTTCCCAGTCATTAAACTGTAAATCACAGTGGTGGCTTTTGGGAATTGGAGGACAGAACAGGACAAATTACAAATGACCTAGCTGTTTCATTTAGAAATACACTTTCTCTGAATGACCATTGATTACTTCCCACATAAATTTCCTAATAACTATATACACACAACATCTGTCTGGGCGAGTTTGAGCAAGGTTGATGAATTTGAGGCAATTTATTGAAACAGACCTCAAAAAAGGTATTATGCTATATACTGTGAGGTCTTTTCCAGCGCAAGCTTGCCTCTGGAATGGTGAGTTGTGGAAATTTTTCAAAAGAAGGGAAAGCCACAAAGCACATCCCAAGCAAATGACAGCAGAGCAGTCCCCATGTATTATGCTTTTTTCCTGTTGGTACCACACAAAGTTGGGTCGCAGCTGGAGGACTTAAAAAAAAGTCTTTAGTTTGCTATCTCATACCTTCCAGCAATATGCAGAGAAGGGAGTTCTAATGAAGGGCTTAAAGCCCTTAATTTTAGAAGAATTACATATATATTTCTGCGAGTTCTTTCTGGGTAACCAGATACACATAGCTGCATAAAGCCTGGAGCACAAGCTGGGGGGATTTGTTGTCTGCTGCCCCCCAGTACCACAGTGTCAGCCTTGTATGTCTTGGGCTGAGGGAAGCAGGCTCCAGAAATCCACCAGAGCAAAGACAACAAAGACACCTCAGAACTTCCCAAGTGTGCCGTGACACTGGGATGGTGTGGGGGTGGGTATGTTTTCTTTTAATGATGGCTGAATATTAGTCACATCTTTGCATGTTACTCAACACTGTGGATAATGTTGATAAAACAGGATGATTGCTGTACTAAAAGGACATTTATAGAAAAATTAGCACAGATGGGGTAAAATTATAAATATGTTGTCTGGACATCTGTGTAATTTATACAGAAAAACCTAAAATGATTGGTAATTATCCACATTTAGTGGAACAAATGTGGAAAGCTTATTCACTGTGCAAATAATACAGTATCTCTTTGGCCCCCCTCCAGCAAAACTATATAGGCAACAAATGTTTAAGCTTGCACTGGATATTTCTTATATAAGCACGAAGTAGCCCTGGCTTTCTCCCATGGTGAATCTATAAGAAGCAGAGTATCAGTTGACCAGTTCATTGGCTTGCTTCTCCATATTACTTACACTCATTTATAAGCTCAATATGCTAAATGACAACACCTTTAAATATCATTAGTAATGTATAAAGATTTGCCAAAAAATATAGCACGCAAAAGAAACTGCAGAGAAGAGTTGAAGGACCTTTAACAACATTAGCTAACCTAAACTGGTTTAATACATTGGTTCACTAGCGACAGTGATGCTATCAAATCCTCATTTTTAATGCTGATAGCCACGTTTTCCTCTAACGTTATTTACTTTCCTGAAGTGTTTTCTGCTGCCGTAAAGTTATGTAATACTCTCAAGATGGTAGAAAGAATTCCCTAGGACTTTTAAATTACTGTCCATCATGCACTGGTTTTGAATATATTTTCAAGCACAAGCATTTTATTTGTCCTTTAGGGTGATGTGTACTTTGAGCACAACTGTTTATTTCAGAAATGCAATAAGAAAAATGACAGGTGGAGTCTATTTCAAACCTAGCTCTCTCACCCAAGACATCAGTTTTCCTATGGATGCTGTGTGGTATTCATCATATTTAAAATGGCTTGTTCTCCTATAATTGGATTCCAGATGATTATTTTTGCCAAAAACCAAAGGTTTTCTGTGTTCTTAAAATAATTAGGGCTGATTGCAAATCAAATTATCCAATTTCAAAGGCTTCTTTCTCTCTCTGAAATGCCTATTACAGACAGACTACAGATGACTAAGTCTTGTGTCACCCTGTGGCTTTATTAGGGGAATGTTCTAAGTCCTTCACTTTCCCTGTAATCAGAACTATAACTTCTTCAGGTTATTTTAAGACCAAGCTACAGCTAAAGCAGGAAACTCAACTTTATTCTGAGCTCCAGACATGTCGACACAGCAAAGCACAGCTCCAGTTTTATAGGCTATCTTCTTACATTAAAGCCTAACACTGGTATTAAATTCAAGTTCTCTATGAGATGCACCATGCTGACTACTATCAGATAGCTGTCTATTCATGGAATGAAGAGTGGCACAAATGTTTGTTTTGGTAATCTGTTTATAAGCTACCCTTGTAGAAACGATATAGCCTCAGCATGGACACTTCTTTCTCTCTCTCACTCATTTTTAAATGAATAAGGAAAACAATTCTTAGCCAAATGAAAGAGAAGACATAGCACAATAGCAGAGATATGCCCTCAAACTACCTAACAGCAAGCTCAGAGCACGTCTTCCATTTACCTCTTTAGCTCTGTTGGTGGCATTTGTTTCAGTAAAATTCCAGTAAGCCATAGAAATAAGTCTAAGGAGGCAGACTGTTTACTCTTAATTCTGCTAAGACACTTAATCATGATGCAAGCTGTTACAGTAACAGTATAAAGAAGGTGCAATCACCCTTCACAACTATCTACCTTTAAAATGTAAAAGAAGTCTAACAAAGCCTTTGAGAAGACATGAAATGAACTTTAGAAAACTAACGTGATGAAATGTAAAAGCAAATTAACAGCGACACTGCAGCCATGAGGTTTTCTTGAGGCTGTGGGAAAAATAGAACGTTGTTAGTACTCCACTACTTTTCCTCAGCCTGAAGTGGGCCTCACAGCTAAAATGTCATCTCACATTTGATTTTCTATTTCTAGGATATAACTTCATTAACTCTTTTTTGCCAGTTTGCTGTTTGCAACTCAATAGAATTATCATCCCTGTTTTCTTTAATGTTTTCTCATTCCCTTCAAAAAAGCTGAGATTGCTCACAGTATTAACCAGTTATCTCCACCTACCTATTACTTTCAACACTGTTCCTTTCTCTGCACTCCCCCTTACTCATTTTTAGCCACTAATTAAATCTGTCTAGAAACTCTTGGTCTATCTTTTTACCTTCAGTAACTTCCATGTTTCCTCTCCTTTCTGCTTTGTGTACCAAGAGGCACACAAAAAGGAACTAATGCTAATAGAAGCGCTTACTGCTCCAGGAATAAAATACTCTTCTTCCCAGTGAAAATACACCCATGCTTTTGTCCTGGTTTTCTGTGTAGCTTTCTGTGTAGGCTTATTACCACTGAGAGAAGCAACATAATCCAAATTTATTATTACTTCTGTTACTATTGTGGTTATTCATATTGTTACTATCACTATAAATAGTTGCATATTCCTAAAGCTTTATAAACTAATAACTAGATTATGTCCCCAGTGGGAATTATCATGAAAGGTAGGGAAAGAACAAAATGGAGCTTCTTCCTCTCCATACCACTTGTCCTCCCCTTGCAGCTCAGAAGCTGTAGTTACCATCAGGAATCATGACTGCAGTTCACAGCATGAATTCAGACTGGTGCTGATATTTTACTACTTCCTTTAAAAGCACAAAAATCCGGGACTTAAAAAGTGAAAAATATTAAATCTAATGAGACGGGGTATAAAGGTATGAAAGTATTCCCCAAGTCATTCCAACTCCGGCTTACAAGAAGGATCTGTATCACTGTGATAGCTTTACTTTAAGAAAGTATCATGCTCCATAAACGAAGCTGACCTATGTAAAGCTAGGAGATATTCTGCAAAAGACAGGCCACATGTCAGGAAGACACTTTAGCATACGGACTGCAGAACTGCTTATTTGTGTGCTTAAGTTATAGACTTACATATTATATTGATTTCAGGCTTGCTATCTGTAATAGCCATTCTTATGTCACTCCCATTACAGGAATCCCTACGCCAAAATGAATGTTTTAAGCATAAACAAGTATAAAGAGTGAGCCAAAGCTCTGTCGCATATCAGCAGACTATATAGTTGATTAATCAGAGGCCTTATTTTCACTACATTTGGTTAATGTCATTAGTAGGTAAGCAGGGAATTTAGAGGGGTTAATTTATTCTAGTAACTTCAATGCATGGCTAATTTTAATTCAGAAAGCAATGCAGCTCTAAATAGTGACCACAACAGAGAAATTGTGGTGATAAAACAAATGGATTTGTCATCCCTGACCTGAAAATTACCAGTAAGAAGAACTTCACTAAGTTTCCACTCACTCAAGCCCATTTGAATGGGTATAATCGCAGCTCCATGCATAAACCAAAGCTTTGATGTTCTGCATGAGAAGATAATTGCTGAAGGCAATGAAAAATTGGTCAGTTTTTCTTCTAGACAGAAACTAAAGGGACAGAGCATAAGTATTTAACATGAAACAGCTAAGCAAAATCAGGATGCACCTCTCTTATCTTTATCCTTCCTTAACACATTAACATTTATACATGCAAGACTAAATGTACCTACCCAGTATTTTGGCTGCAAGAAAGCCTGATCTCACCACAGCACTCAGGAAGAGACGCACTGTGAGGTGTCAGCTTGGTGATTTCGGGAGGAGAACTGAAGCGCTCGAAGTTCCAACACTAAGCCTCAATGTAAAACTGACTGCAGAGCATCAGAGGAAGGTCTCAAGAGGGTCCAAATTCCACTAATTAGGGATTCTAAACTGTACAGACAGCATCTACATCTTTGTAATATAGAACTCAACTGCACTAAAACACTGTTTCCCATTTTTTCTGACTGTGAGCAACATGAACTGCATATGGTTATGAACACAATCAGGATTATACTGGAAACCAAGCTGATTACTTGGAGAGAGGCTGACAGTAAATCATGTTCTCATGACTGTTTGGAAGTTTTCGCCAGAGAGACCCAGGGGGGACATTACACCTTCTGCCTCCTCCTTTCCTCCCTTTCTCATCCATCCCACTTCAGCATTACCCTGTTCATTACAGCTCTGTCCAGGCAGTTACTGGTGTCAGCTGGGAAGACACTACACTTAAGCTGCTGCTTTTCATTCTTGTCCTAACTTAAGAAGCCACCAAGTGTCTCTGAGAGACTGGAATGCTGTAATTAAGGGATTCTTGTAGAAAGATTCAGAGATGTAGCGATTACTCCAGAACACAAAAAAGGACAGCTTTTGTTATTCTGAAGTAGCACGTTTGGAATAGGCCTGTCATCATCACAATCAAAGTGCAAATTGTTCCTCAAAATGCGTAACACAGTAGATGCTTTGTCTCCCTTATACAAGCTCTATCTGTTCCCTAGAAGAAGTGCACGATTTATAACCACCTGAACAACTAGCTTAATCTTGAAATACCATGAGTTCTGTAAGTTTGAAGAACACTTAAGGTGGTTTTATTGCTACTGAGAGCTAATTATTGTTTCAAAGGTAAAATATCCACAGACATTTTTGTAATATATTCAAAGTTAATCTAAACCAATTGAAAACACATTAATAAATACAGAGGAATACTATTTTCAATATTTCAATATTTTCCCCATTTTCAAGAAGGCGAAAATAGATGACCCAGGGAACTACAGACCAGTCAGTCTCACCTCTGTGCCTGGCAAAATCTTGGAGCAGATTCTCCTGGAAGG
>JBCJKH010051945.1:0-90262 GCA_039877255.1 Loriculus beryllinus
GATGATCTTAAGGTCACTTCCAACCCTAACTATCCTATGATTTCCCTCATGGCTTAAATTCATAAGCGTTTCTACACAGCCACAATATCACAACAGCAGGCTCAGAATCATCATCAGCTGCTCTGCACCAGCTTCCCATGTAAAAAGCCTTGTGAGTGCAACACAGCTTAACACAGCGCCAATGAGTGGAATGTCAGCATAAACTTCACAACATTTTGCCCTAGATCATTCTAAAATTGCTGTCAGCTAACTCCCAGGCATTTTGTCATGTATTTTTAATAGGCTTCTTACCTTTAAAGTATTTTAAAAATACTTTTGATTGCCATTCCAAAACTCAGTCAAGCCAAGAAGGTTCCTTTGAGCACCTAAGCTGATTTTGAACTGCTAGAACCTTTTATTGATACTCCAATCTAGTTGAAGTCATCTCTATACCACCATTTTCATTCACCCAAGCAGAAGTTCTCCACACTAGCTTTGGGATCAGTCTGTTGTACCAGCCCAGTATTTTCACCAAGAATTACAAGAAAAGCTTTTAGAGTATTACCCTGTTTGCAGCCAAAAGTTTTCATGCACAGCAAAAAACATCCTCTTCAGGCAAAGGGCTGTAGCACCTCCAGGTGTTAATCTGATACAATTTTACAACCTGCCTTTGAAAGCAGCACAGAATTTACCAAAGGCTAGATTAGTAAAGAAAACTGAAAACAGGAAAAGCAGAAAAGCCAAGTGTTCTACTGATGCAGCACATTCACACTGTAACAACTAAAACATCCCAGTGTGCACATGCGCTTATACCCATCTTTCTTTTACACAGAGTTTTAAAACTGAGGATGATAAAAGAATTCATAAATGCTAAGTAGACCAGGATACACAATGCACTTTCTCGGATAGAATGAATCAGAAAGACAAATTACTGTATGCATTATTTCTTTACTAAACTCACAGCTAACACTTTGAAAGTGCAGCTTATGGGAAAACAAAAGCTGATGTCAGAAAAATTTATACAGGTTATGCTGCAAACACCTGCCACAGCTAGTCTCAATTCAGATAGTACTAGTATCCCTATAAGCTTCTAAACCTGTTCCACTTACTCAGCTCTGTATATTGTCAAACTACAAAGCACTACAAGTTTTAAAAGCATTTTTTGTATTATATCACCCACACAAAGGGATTAACTGCAGCGTAAAGCCATCTCCGTAAATTCAGGACAACAGAGTTATTTCTTATGCACAGTCAAAGCTCCAGTCCACACAGATAGGTATTATTTTTAGAGCATTACATTCCTAAGCCTTACCTCCATCAAAAGCATTTCTCTAAAGCCATGCAGCCGTCCTGCTTTTTTGAACTACTTGAAACAACGTTGCTGGCTCCCAGGCTTGACAGAGAGCTGTAGCTTCAAATACCAGTAACTCTCAGGTCCTGCACACCCAAAGAGCATCATATTGCCTTTATTGCAAAGACATCAGTTAAATCTCAAACTCAAGCTTCTGGGATTTTTTTTTAGGTTTTGTAATACACAGTCACATTATTAATTTAAAGGTAAGAGTCAAAAGAGCCCCAAGAGTGCTCTTTCAACAATTCTGGTTTCCCTGCTTTTTTTTGCTTCTTACTATTCTGTTGACCACTAGTTTTATGTATAAAAGCACTTCTCCCCTGCCACCATTAAATCCTTTGAAGATGACTTTTCAAATTTAGTTGTCTTTAAGTGTGTTTGTCCCACATAACAACATCTATAATACAAAGCCTCCATTTACTATTTAAAGATTCTTAACTGTTTAAGTAAAGTAAACGAAGCTGCTGATTTTTTTTTTTTAGGAAAGGAAAAGTTAAATGCATCACAACTTATGCTACACAGTCCAGCAACAATGCCAGAATTAACAGATCTCAAGACTTTCCAACTACAACTCTGACATAGCTACTGAAATTAAAGCATGTCACAATGCCATCCTGCAGAGGATTTTAAACTCTCCAATGTGAATTCGTATTTGGACACCAAACTAGGCAACTAGAGCTTGTACTGCTCCCAAGGTCTATTGGCTCTCTAATCAAAGCAGCCAGAGTGTGCAGGGTGAACACTAAAGCTGAATTTTTTTAAAAAAAAAACAGTAAAAGCTTTGCAATACTCTAATGCAAGCTCTAAGATCAGTTAAGAGTGCTTTAAAGAGCCATCTCCGAGCTAGCTGAACATGATAATCCTTTATCAATACGGAATATGTGCCTGAATTTTTTCTTTAGTTGAAAAATTCCATTAAAACAGCAGACGAAGAACATAAGCAACAAAAAAAATTACTTGGCCACTATCATTAAGCTGAGAACACCTTCATTTACAAATTACCTCGAGGCAGGAACAGGTTATCTGCCTTCAAGACAGTCAGAAAGAAAAAGAACTGCTTTCCTAATAAGAATCCCAACTATACAAGTAGAACCTTTCATGAGAAGAAACTTAGTTGGGCAGGAAGTTGAAAGCTGTCTAAAACAGTTTACCAGGTTCACAGCTCACTGAAAAAAGTTCTAGCCATGTAAGTTTGATTAAAATTTTTCCAAATGGAAACACAGCAACCGAGTTTTCAAGCACTTTTTGGACTCATTGTTTTGTCTCCTAAGAACAAAAATGTGATGACACAAACCTAATTTGCTCCAGGACTGTCTGAACACAGTAACGCAACTGTCAGCACCTGATTTGCAACTGATTTTGTACAGAGATATCTGAACTCCCCCTTCATCATTCAACTATAATTAACTGTAAAACAACCCAAACCTTAAAGACTATTTCCTTTATTTTTTTTTATAAACTATTTAAACAATTTACAGGAAGTGTATTAAAAGTAATATACCGGACACAAAATTATCTCTAGCAACTACTGCTGTCCTGTTTTCCGTATTTGCAGTTTGCTGTGCAAACTGGCTAGTATTTCTCAAACAGTGAGTCAGTGTTCAAAGGAGGCCAAAGTTTAAGATGCTTACAACCTACATTACAGAAATATATTCTCCTGATATTTGTCTTGCAATAAGTACCATATTTTAAGGCAGTTTGAAAACACGGTACACAGAAGATGCTGGAACAAGGTAATCACCATGAAAACACTCAAATACATAACCAAAGCAAAACTGAAAAGTCTCATTGGCTTTAATTTAACATGACTCCAGCCAGTTGCAGAAAATCCGTTTCAAGACTAAGGCAACTTGATCTTTAAAAGAACACAGCCAAAGTTCAGCCTGAAATTGGAAAAGCAAGTAAATCATATACTTAAAAACACCAAGCGGCAACAAAATATACAGAAGCATACAGAGTAACTCCGAACCGCTGATATCTGAGGACAATCTCTACACCTGACAGCACTTGTTTTCAAGAGCACAGTACATGACCGTCATTCACATCCCCTAGAGTAACCCTCACAGAAGCTGTTACCTGCCTTTCCCCTAATGCAACACCACGTGTTGCCAGCACCTGAACGCGTTCTTGTTTTTCCGAGAGGAAGCTCCTTCCTTTCCCCAGTGGCACCATCTCCGCTTCCACCTCCCACCCCGCGCGTCTTTGGCCATTAGCCCTCAACATCCAAACCAAGCCGCTCTCCCCGCAGGAGCCGCGGTAGAAAAAGACTCCCCAAGCCGGGCACCGTGAGCGAACCGAGGTCCCCGAGCTGCCGGAAAAGACGGCAGCGGCAGGGCTGCAGGCAGGCCCGGGAGCCGGGTCCTCCACCTCTGTCCTCTCAGGGAGCTCCGAGAAGCAGAACACCCTCGCCCCCGGAGGCCTTGGAGGAGCCTCTCCGCCGTGAGGGTGAGGGCCCGCGGAGGGGCCGGTACTCACCAGAGCAGGGCGCAGAGGAAGAGGCAAGAGCCCAGGGCCAGGAGCCGGCGGGGCGGCTCCCTCATCGTCTCCCCCGTCTACCTGCCGCGGTCGGGAAGCGGCGGCGCATCCTCCCCGGCAGAGGGACCGCGGGAGAAGCGCGAGCGGCGGCGGCGGCGGCGGCCGCTGAAGGGGAACGACCGTTGGGGGCGGCCCCTCCGCACGCGGCGAGCGGGAGCGCGAGCGCAGCCGTTACTGCCCGCCGGACCGGGCCCCTCCCCCCCCGCCCCTTATCCCTTCACGCGCTGAGCTGGAAGGATACGCGTCACCCGTTACGACATCTCACCACGCCCCCTCGCTCTGCCCCGACCAATGGCCTACGGGTCTGGGGGTGGCCACGCCCCAAACCCCGGCTGCCAACGGGGATTGGCTTCTCCCCTCCAGCGCGGAGACGAATGAAGAGAGCCGCCTTCCCTTTCCCCGCCCTCCCAAGGACCCCTCTGAGGTGTCTGTGTCAAACAGGACCTTAAAGGGAAACGGCCGTAGTAATAAACGACGGCTAACAGCAAAGTCTGAGGCCGAGATGCACGCGAGGAACGCCATTATTTCCAATGTGAGGGACGTTTTGAGCAACGGCTTTCCGAGGTGTCAGTTTTTAAAATGTATTTTTTAAATCGGGCTTTTTCGCTGGTTGCCTCGAAGAGCCGAGCTCTGATTGGTGTCGCTTAAGGCCCCCAGCGGAACCATCGTCACTGAGTGGGCGTGGACCGGAGCAGCTTGCGGGGGCTGCTGGGAGCTGTAGTTCCGGGCCGGAAGGCGGGTTCCCAGCAGCCATTTTGCGGGCGGTCTGCAAGAGCTCGTGAGGAGCGGTTGGGGTCGGGCTTCACCCTCTGACAGCCGCATGGAACCCGGCTCGAGTCTGTAGGCACCGGTGGTGCCAGAGGAGTGTTTAAGGTGGTTTTGTGCGTATTCGTTCATTGCAGGAGAAAGAGCCAAGCAAGAGTTTGTGTGGCAGCTCCTCAGGTGCGTCCTGAGGCCCACACGGGAAGTGCCTGGGACCTGGCAGCCTGGCCCAGGTTCTCTCCGCAGGCCAGCAGCTGTCCGCACAGAACTCCCCTGTTCCCTGCCTGGCACTGCCTTCTGATGGCTGAGGCCTGCAGAGCACCACTGGGAGATGCAGGCCTGGCAGCTGGGTGCCCGTGCCCAATGTGGGACAGAGGAGAGGTGCCTTTCCTGGTACAGGCACATTTGGGTAGACAGCTACCAAAACATTAGGGAATTCGTAGATAGCCAGGCCTAAATCTGAAGCAAGGTGTTCTAAAATGGGCTTTACACTGAGCTATGGTAGCCAAGAAAACCATGCTTGCAGCTTACTGTCACCAAAAAATGGCTCAGGATTGGATTTCCTGCTGCCACAGCATGATCAGATCCACAGGGAACAATAACGTGTGCCGCTCACTCAGCACACGGGGCACTACAACAGCCTTGGAAAGCACAGGTGGATTAGTCACCAGCATGGTGCGTTGGAAACATGCACATGTCAAAACTCTGAACAGGGAAGGACAGCTTTGCCCTGAGGGCAGAAGGGGAGGGTGTGAATCACGGCAATCCTTGCTGGAGCAGCACCCTTCTAAGTCACGGTTCCTGTTTATCCCAGAGCAGCTCCAGCCCGTGGGATGCTGACAAGCTGCAGGATGGATTGATTGGAGTCAGGCAGGTGCAAGTAACATTCCCAGCTGGCGCTGGAAACCTCTGGATAGTCTTTGTGTCTGTTCTTTTCTGATTTCTCACCTTGTAATTCTGTGTTTTCGTTAACACTTGGCATCCCCCACCCTTCCGAGAGCTCTGAATGCCGCAGACAGCAGACAGACCTGTGCGCCAACATACTGAGAAGAGAAGAGGGAGAAGCTCCATCTTTGTGCCTCATCTCTACACAGGCTTAAAGCCCCCTGGGTCAGCAAACCATGGGCTTCCCAGTGACAGAAACAGCCTGTCCTGCAGTACCTGTATGTCTTTGGAAAACAGGGGGAATAACAGCACAGTGCATGGGGCAGCAAGTTGGGGTGCAGAGCAGCACGTGCTGCTCCATGCCTTGCAGCTTAGCCAGGCTTGGAGCTGTCTGGATGAGTCTGTGACTCATGAACAGGAAGAATTCCTGTGCAAGTCACTGGTAGGTTTCACAAGAAGCCTATGGGATTTAATGTGAACCTCTGGCAATAGGAAATAGGCTTGTTAAACCACAGTATGGATTACACCGAGATAAAAGTGGCCAGGCAGGCGGCTCTGACAGCGGCTTTGCTCTTTGTCCCAGTGCGAGTGCCAGCCACAGGACTCACTGGCAGCTCTCCCAGTGCGTCAGCAGCCAGCCTCCTGCCGCAGTGCCGCTCAGCTCCTGGGTCAGGTCCTGTTGCCCCAGGAGCATGGATCACACAGGAGCTGCCCAACCAGTTATGGGAGTGAGGCGAGTCCTGAAAAACACTGAGAAGCTGCCTTGTGGCACTGGTGGGGCATGAGCAAGCACCTTTACTATGAGGGTTTCTTCAGCCTTTGAAGCAGCAGAGCTCAGACATGGCACAGCAGCAGCATGGATCCGTGGCTGTAAGGGCGTCTGACTGTCCCTGGGAAGGTTTTAAGCAGAGATGCTGTGTGGAGGGCTCTGCTGTGCCTCCAGGGGTCTGCAGCAGGACCATGCCCAGAGCACCACTGGTGCAGAACGTATCTCTGCCCAGGGGTGTGCCTCCATGGTGTCCCCAGGGAGCTGCCTGGGAGGTGGGAAATTCCCTGAGCCAGGGGAGCAAGAACTCAGTTCCCACCTGCAGCTGCTTTAGCCATGTCAGGGAATGCTGCAGATCTCCCCTTTCAGGGCTGGAGGCTGCTGCAGAGAGGCAGGGCAATGTGAGCTTTGGCTGCAGCTGCCTCCCTCTGTCCCTCTGTGGCGACATGACCCCCAGGGTAGGACTCATCACCTGCATGGATGCTGCCAGTTACAGTACCTTACCTTTTGAGCAAGAGCAGTGTGTCAGCACAGGAAGATGCCGGGCAAGGTGTGCAGCTACACACCCAGTGTCCTGCCTCCAACCTCTCCGAGGATTCACAGTAGTCAAGTCACCCAGCAGGCAGAGAGCGCTTCCCCATTCCACCAACACAGCTTCGGCCACAACCTCTGTGCATTGGGGATGGCCAGGAGCAGAGGGGTAGAGAAATCCTTCCATGAAGCATTATAAATTGAGACAACTGCTCAGCTGTCTGCTAGAAGAGCTGGTAAACATTTATTAACTCATTGCTATGTATTTCCAGCCAGAGCTCTTGCCTCTGTGCTGGCAGGCGGGGGTTTTGCTCAGGGCCATGCCACAGTATATGACTGGGACCATCTCCATTGTCAGCCACTGCCTTGCTCCCAGGACAGTAACTCTTCCAGCTTCCTTGCCAAAGTTTTTCCCCAAAGAGGAGGGGAAAAGGCTATGAAGCCACACTTGCTCAGTGCATGCAGCTGCTCTCAACTGGCACAGCTCCCACACACTTTGGTCCCATTACCAGCTGGGGATTAATGACATACAGTTTAGACCAAACACAGCTGAAGAGCTGTCATGGAAGATGGATCATTTCAGGGAAACCATTACAGTGACAGGTCAGGATCCTGGAGAAAAAGCCCCTTTGAGTTAGTCCCCACCAGGTATAAACATCCACCAAAAGAGCCTGGTGCCATAAGCCAGACAGAGGTTTTGAGGCATCACCTCTGACATACCTGTATACCAGTGCTTGCTAAGCTTGTTTCTCAACCACTGATAAGATGAGCAATGTAATAGTAAAAAAATTTACAGCTCACCCAACTAGAACCCATGATTAACCCAAAGCCCAATGTACTTGTAGGGTTACTTGGGAGCAAATATTTGCATGGGATTCTCAAAAGGTGCTGTATGTTCACAGTGGGATTTTGGCTTGCTCTTAGCCAGATCTCTCTTGGCTGTACCCCAGCATGAGGTGAGCTGGGGCAGGGGCTGAATTTGAGCCACTGAGCCACTGATGGTGTATGTACCTGCATCCCCTGGGCAGGGAGGGCTCTCCATGCCTGCAGTGGTGATGTACAGGCGCAAAAGACTGGGTATACAAAGCGTAACGCTGTTGCACTGGCAGTGGTACAAGCATTGCTCTGCTGACTGGGAATAAAAGCCAGGTCGTTGTGCTCAGTGCACCAAGTAGGGAGACCTGGAGGGGGCCACCCAAGGGGCACCTCAGTGTGGTGTTTCTGAGCAGGAGGAGAAAAAAGGTGCTGTGGTTTTACCTGCAAACCCTGCACAGCTATGGGGCAATGCTTGTCCATTGCACTCTTTTAATGCTCAAATGGATCTGGAGTGTTGCACAGGCTGTAAAATGTCTCTCTGAGATTTGGGCACTGAGGCCAGGGAGCAATGTTTGACTTCTGGAGAGACACCTGATCCTGGGGTACGTCCTGGGCCTTGTTTCCAGCATTTTCAGGAAGCAGATGCTAAGCCTTCTGTCCCATTCATCCCTATCTGCTCTTTACAAAGGCTTCTTGTTTTCCCAAGTGTTGGGTTTTTTTTCACATGTCATTTAATTCACACAAACTCCTTCCTCTTCTGACTATTGATCTTGGCTCCTTACTGGTTAACATAAGGTAAATCTTTCATAAGGAGGTTTTGACAACGAAACTTTTGTTCCTTCCAGACACAATTTCCTGTTTAATTTCCTGACTGTTTCTTATTTAGTAAAGGAAAAGCTGTAAATTGCAAGATTGCTTTCGAGAACTTCCTCTGACTTTAGATGAACTGCTAACCACTTGCAGGAAAGAATTCAGCATAAAACTTAACCTAGAAAAAAATCCTGAATTCTTCTGCACTTCACACCAAAGGGAAACAAGCTGCATAAAACAGAAAAGGGGTTGGAATAATTTGCCTTGCAAAATCAAACAAGAGCAGCTCTGCCTGCAGCTGAGCTAATTACACTTTCATCACTCAATAAACTGCCTCCGAGGTACGGGACTTTGGGGGAAGGTTGCTGCAGGGTTTTACTCCTGGGCTGAGGCGGCCGGGGCTGTCGGTGGAGTTTGCACACTCAGAGATCCTGCTCATGTCATGTCTCTGCCGGGCTGGGGCTGCCATGCTGTCCTGTGGAGAGGGGCTGTGTCTGTGCAGCCCCAAAGGCAGGTCCTGCATCCCCTGTACGGATGCCGATTCCTACTTCCACACCCCTCTTTAAAACCTGGTGGGCACCACCCTGGCTGCCGGGCTGTGAGCACAGTCAGAGTGACCGGCTGATGGAGCTGACCAAGATGCTTGCTGTGCACAGAGACCCATTAGGTTTATTTAATGTGGGCAGCGCAGTGGTGTGCGACGGCGCTGAGGAGCGGCGGGCGGCTCTCATGGTAGGCAGGGATGATTGCACAGTGACACTTGGCTGGGGCTGCGTGACCTGGCGTAGGAGAGCGACTGCTCTGATCTGCAGCCAGCAAGCCTCAATCCTGCCTGAAAGAGCCTTGAAATCTGCCAAGGGTAGGTGGTGGCACAGTCCTGCAGCTCCCAAAAGCACTGATGGACCATGGCTGGCACCACCCGTTTAGACGGCTCATGTCGCTCTTGAGGGGCACAGCCAGGGTGGGAGAGAGATTTCCTCTGCCTGGCTCTGAGCCTACTCTTTAGTGGCTCAAAACCTGAAAATCAAAACTTTAAGTAAGATGGAGAAAATTAATTGAGATGGGAATTCCACTTTTGGAAACGTTTCCATTTGGTTTGCTTATTTGACAAGGCTCCATTTGAGTTTATCTTTGCCTAGAAATAGGAGATGAAATGATTGTTCCAGCAAGGATGCCCAGGTAGGGTGCAGCAGGAAGGACCCTTTTTGGGACCACAGATCCTCATCCTGACAGAAAACACCATTTCCTACAGCCAGTGCTTGGGAACTGATAGAAAATGGCTTCAAGGAGTTGTCTCTTAGTCTGTCAGCAGACTTTCAAGGTACAACCATAAGCAGCATCCTTGCGTGATGCAGTGACACCAGTGCAAAGGCTGCTGCTCGCTGCCAGCCAGGGACAAGATGGTCAGCAGCTAAGGAGCTGATATCAGGGCAGAGGGGCTGATGAAGTGGGGAAAGTCCAGGGCTGCTGGCAGCTGAATCACAGAGAATCAAAATCAGCTCTTGGTCACATGATGGAAATGTGGTGTAGGACCAGGGGCTGCCAGTGGGGTGAACTGCTGCGATGGTGCTTGCTGGTTTCCCCGGTGCTTACTGGCAGCTGCTGTCTGAGCCCCCTGGGAAAAGAAAAAGCAAATCTTGCTACAGAAACCACGAAACAGCACAGCTTGGTAATGGAGGTGTTAAGCTTTTTTTGGGGCTTTATTTCTGGAAGGACAGTGTAGGCTTCAGCTGCCCATAAGCAATGAGGGCAAGCAGAGGGGCTGGGAAAGCACCCACTGCAACCCAGTGCTGGGTTTCTCCTATGGCCCCATGCAAATTGAGGCCAAGGCAGGCAATGTGTGATCCAGCAAGACAGCACATCACTGTTTTCTCCACACAAACCCAAAACTGAGACACCCCCTGCACTCCCCCGGAGCTGGGAGGGTGGCTGAGGCCCAAAGACAGCCCTGCTGGAATGCGCCATCATGGCAACGCAGCCTGAGCAGGAGCAGCAGCACCTCTGCCAGATGCAAGTGGTGTAGGTGAGAGAGGAGGAGGGCGGTCCAGGCACACACAGGGAGCCCCATGGGCTCAGCCACTTTCTTACCCTCTTGCCGAGTACTAAAATAAACTAAATTCCCACCTGGCTCCATCCTCTCTATGGCAGACATTTAAGAACCGGGGGGTTGGGGGTGGGCAGGAGCAGGGAATGTCACTCCTCAGGGCCCCACATGTTGTCAGAGAAACATGCGTGTCCTGGAGAGCCTGGCGCAGGGGACCCTCCTCTCTGTGTTCTGGGATAGAATGTGCTTGTATCACAGGGAGAAGCACTGTGTGTGTAAAACACACCTCAGCCTCCCCATCACACCGTAATTCCCAAACACATGGGCTCCTGTTTCTAGACTCCAGTTAAGATGTTCATGGGAAGAGGGCCGGAAGGGCTCCTGGGGTGAATATCTCCCTTGAAACTGCTGTGTTTCCAGGTTGAGGCCATGCTGTGCTTGAACAAATGCTTCCTTACTAGTCAAATGGGAAGGTGAGCAAAGAGGAAGATCCTTTTGCAGCGCACCAAGCTAAAGCAGTGATTTACAACCTGTTTTGACCTGTGCATGCCAAATTTTTCCCCAGCTACACTTCCCATAAAAGCCCGCCTGTTTGCATACACTATTTCATCCAAAGCCCCCCTCCCCATCTATTTCTGGCTTTGCAATTATACAGCTAAAGAACATAAACATACCCTGGGCAGACAGTAAAAACCTTGTGAGGAAACCTCAGGTCCCTTTGCACCTCTTGCTCCGTATCCCAGAGCTGCAAGTGGAGGGAAGCAGCTGCTGCATGAGGCTCAGGGCAATGGGCAGCTGGTGTGGGAGAGCTGGTGTGTGGCTCCAGCAACCACCACCCTGGGTACCAGCTCTCCCCAATGGTACGTTTCGTTTGCCCTCCAGGGAGTTGGGGTTTTCGGTATTTTGCCACCTGCAGTTCTTGATGTCTTTTGACTGACAGTGGCAGAGTTGGGTCAGCACTTCACACCCCATTCCCACACTTCAGATTCAGGGCTAAAGAAAGAGGAATGGAGTCAGAAACCACCCAGCAAAGCTTTGTACCGGAACCCCAGCCCTGCTTTGCCAGGTCTCAGGGTCACTGTGTGAACCATAAGACCCTCCCAAGTCCTGAATCTTGGACATTTTTCACCTTCCAGCTTTCATGGCAATCCATGCTCAGGTCCCACAGGCAGGTTTTAGTTTTTTCCCCCCAGGTCTGGTTTCACCCCTGTGTGCATTAGGAACATGCCAGCTATGGCTGAGGGTTGAGCTGAGCTTACCTGGGCAGCTGAAGTTTGGAAGTGTTGCACTTTGGAGCACACTGCAGCTGGCAGAGCATGTTGTTGATACCATTTTGGGCTGCACTTCCTAGGGATTTTTATTTTTAAAGCAGATTAAAATACAAAACCATCTTCGTTAATGACAGGTTGACTTTCACGGAGCTCCCATATGGAACAGAACCCTGCTGACCCACTGCACTGGAGCTGGCTGGGACCTCAGCTGGGCCAGCTTGCCCCTGTCTGTCCCTGGAGCCCAGTGCAGGTGGTGGGGAGGGCATTTTTCCACAGGGCTTCACCGATCCATGTTGACCGCTGGGGAATGCCAGGGCCAAGGGAGCTCAGTTTTGCAGCTGCCCCAGAGGCTGTGTCTTCCAGAGGTCACATCTCTCAATCCATGTGCCTTTCCACATTATGTCTCTTCTACCCTAGCTCCTTGACCTAGCTCCACAGCAGCTTTCCTGTCCTTCTGCCTCTGCAACAGGCTCAGCAAATCCCAAAGCTCACCTGGCAGATGCCAAGGCAGCCTGGGCTCCTCAGACCCAAGCCCAGTTTCCTGGACTCCTCAGCCCAGAGCAGCATCACTGGATACCTGCTTATCTCAGCTTATTGCCTGGGAGGGCACTAGTTTCCCTTTTCCCTGGCTGCTCTGCCTCCCTTCCTACTGCCTTACTCTCCCTTGCAAGCCCCCACATCTTGTGAAGCCTGGCCCCTGTGCTCCTAGGATGCTGGCACAAGAGAAAAACAGTGATTCACCAGCATTTAGGTCCTCTCTCTGTCCTCGACAGGGGCAGATCTCCCAGGAATGCCTCCATAGGGTCACCAGCAAAGTCCCTTGCACCCTTTTACACGCTCCTCTCCATAGGGCAGGCTGTACTCTGGAAATTACATGCCTGGAACAAGAAATCTGACCTGCACACACAGGGAAAAGAGATGCTTGGGAGAACTGAAGCAGCACCAGACTCCCCGATACCCAGGCACACCACTATGGGGGACCCCAGGGCAACCAGCCTAGCATCTTCCAGGGCAACCTCATGCCTCAGCATCTTCCCCCAGGGCTCAGCCTAGCTCACCTAGCACTGGGCTGGTGGTGTTCCACTCCATGCTGGGGACTGAATCCAAAACATCCTTAAGTAGGTGATTGCAAGAGAGCAGACACGGGGCCATTTAAGGCAGGAGATTGTCTCTGCGCACGGAAAAATTCAGCAGCTGGAGCTCTGCCAGCCTCCCCCTGGAAAACATTCCCATGGAGGGAGGGTTCAGCTCCAGGGTCACCAGGGAGGGCTAGGGGATCACTTGACAGAAATGAAGCCAAAGCATCCATAGCTGTGCTCACAGGCAGCTCCATCTGTGCCACTGCCCTGGGCCCATTGGTGGGACCTAGCTCCATTGCAGCAGGCTGGGATACACAGCACAACCTTTGCAGGCACCACTTGCTGCAGAGGCACGGTGAGGAGGATGGAGCCTGCACCACGAGGCAGCCTGCAGAGCTGCTGGTGCCATCACAGACCTACAGCTGAGACAGCCCTGTCCCCTGTGGGGTGACGTGGGTGGGATGCAGGGGAAGAGCCCCAGCCAAGGGCATGGAGCGGTGCAGGAGCTGCCCTCATCCGTGCAGCCTCAGGCAGGCTCAAACCCTTTTCATTATTATTTCATTTCACTGTGCTTTTCATTATTTCAAAGACTACTTCTATGGCACAAGTGAGGTACCCAGCCTGAGGAGAAGCAGACACACCTGGAGGCAGCTCTGAGTCCTTGGGGAGGGTACCGTGCCACGAGTAGTTTGATATTCAAATATCTCCAGTGGAGGTCTACATCAGTCACAGCTATCTCAGTCCAGGCCTGTTACCTTTTCCAGCCTTCCTTCCAAACAGCTTTAGCAATGTATTCAAACACTCAGAGCCTGGCAGATGCTAAGCAGATCCACAGTGGGGTCCCCTTGCAAAGGGCAGGGGACAGCCAAGCCAACTTACAGAGCTTGTAGTGCCATGGAATCCAGCTCCTCATTCCTACATTTCAGCAGAGGAGCTCAAAGCACTCACCATCTTACAGCCTCTCCATAGGCCTGTGGCACCTGGGGTCACCTAATTGTGAGGTGAGGGAGGTCTTGTTGTGTAAACTCCAGAGTGAGAAGTAAGATGTGCTCACAAACAGCTTTTGCATCCTTGACCTTAGATACTGCTCATCCCTGCCAGGAGAGCCCCGTCAGCCACGTAGCCCCAGGAGGGCTGAGCAGTGACTCCACAGTGCACATTTCCCTCTGACTGGCAGGAACGGATGGTGACGTGGCGGGTCCCATGGCAGGTCCTGCTAGGGCTGTTGTGCCGGCAGGCAAGTCATTCCCCTGCAGGCAAAGTCTGGGCCACCCAGGCAAGGCTGAGCTGCACTTTGGACTGTGGGCAATGCACTCACACTGTGACAGAGCACACACTGTGCCGTCCCGTGGGGATGCAGTGCCAGTGCTGCAGTGGCAGCTGCTCCACGCCAGAGCCCATTGGGGTCTCCCAAGCACCAAGTGGGTGCCAGGCCCATGGGTCTTGGCACTGCATCAGCACTGACAAGGGTGTGGAGCCAGCACCAGGGTGATCCCCTTGTCTGGTGGCTGAGCACACCATGGGGGGCTATGGCTCCTATGCTGGCATCTCCCAGAAGGGCTTTGCTTTGCCGTGGCTGACATCACGCAGCACAGCTTGGGGATGCTGTCTCCAGCAGCAGTCTCCAGCCTCTCTCTGCCTCCAAGGGGGACTTTGGTGGCCACAGCAGAGGAGATTTCAAAGAGCACAAGAAGCACCCCTCGCCTCTGTTCTCTCCCCCTCCAACGGAGTTTCCAGATGGAGCTGACCACAGGGAGGCAGCATCATGTCCCAGCCCCAGCCCAGCTGCTGTTCCTGGTCCCTAATGCATCATGGCTATGCACATGAGCACAGCATTGCCCTGCTCCTGCCTGTGGGAGGTGATGTCCCTCCACTGTGGCGGCCGTGGCACCTCTCACGGAGCAGGAGGGGTGTGCTGCCCTCCAGACTTTTCTCTTGCAGGCCCCAGCTTTACTTTGCAACTCTGGGAGAATGACAGTTTGTGCAAAATCTTGAGTTCCCAGATCCTGGGTTTCAAGGCAATGCCAGCAACTGCAGGAGCTGGCAGTATTGCCTGTCCCTGTAGGCACTGGCTTGTGTCCATGAAGGCACGCACACTGCTCTGTGCAAAGTGTGGGGATTGGAGCTTGTAGGTAGGGCAGCTAAAACTGGGTCCCTGGCTTGGAGGCAACGATATGGGACAGGAAGGTAGCACTTTTTAGATATGGCTCAGCCTGAGGCCTCTCTGAAGGCACACCATTAGTGTGGGAGTTACCTGCTGCTTTGCACGTACCTGGAGAAGGTGAGGTCCTGTTTGGAGAGTCCCCTGCAGCAGGCACTGACTGGCTCCTGTCCTAGTGAAGGGAAATATGTGAGGGCTGCGGGAATAAAACAACCATCAGTTCTTTTGCCTGCTCCCACTGTGACAGGATGGCCACGAACACCACTCCCTGAAGCACACAAGCAGGGCAGTGTATAGAGCTGCTCTACTCCCTGTTGAGGCCTCTCAGGTGAGGCCAAAGTAAGCAGCTCCTCTGCAGCAAGCACTTCTCCGGGGCTGGGAAGGCTCTGACTTGAGCACAAACACACACACACACACACACACTCTCAGGAAAGATGCCTCTTGCTCCTGCAAATCACCTCCCCCCCCCCATCCCATTTTGTTCCCCAGTCCTGTTGCTGCATGCTAGCTCCGTCCCTTTGGTGAGGGGATGATCCGTGCACCAGGTGGGTGTCCCTGGAGGGGTGCTACTCAGCCACTGCTCAACCGTGACTTCTCCTTTTCGTCCTCCACTTCTTGAGGGTGCCGGCAGGCTCGGGGAGCAGAGCAGGACTGAGCTGTGAGCAGGCAGGAGCTTCAGGAGAAACGTGACCCGTGCGTGTAGCATCACACCCACATTCCCCAACATGGGTGCTGGAGCCTGGTTTGGCCAGGAAAGCAGGTGCCTCTCTGGGCTGGGACAGGGAGTGGGGCTTGGGCCATGGTCTGGGGTCACTCACTGAGCAGCGAGGACAGACACACACACACGCACAGAGTTCCAGGCCACATCCCACCAACTGGCTGTGCCCTTCTTGATGGCCGCTTAAGGATGGCACATTAGGGCTGCAAAGCCGGTCCTCCGGGAGAGCCCCTTTGCCACGGTGCGAGGGCACAGCTGCTGCCGGGACCACGGCGGGGCCTCACAGCCCGAGCCAGGGAGGAGCAGCATCCTTCCTTCCACGGGCTGGCAGCACCTCCTGCAGGTGCCCCCCGAGCTGTTTGGGGGGGGGGAAAGGAGACACAGGCAGGAGCGAGGCAGGGGCAGGAGCACCTACAGGCAGAATCCTGCATGCAGGGTGAGGGCTGTGGCATTCAGGATGGCCAGATCCTGGCACGGAGCTGGGGTCTCCACAGAACCCCCCTAAGCTGACTGCAGGGCAGAGCCTGCTTGCCTGGCGAGGGGAGTGCAGCCGCGGGGTTCCTGACAGCGCGCAGCGCTGCTGCTCCCTCCTCATCCCTCCGGCTCCCACCCGGTCCTCCCTGCCCCGGGCCCCGTCCGCATCCCCGCACGGCGCCGTCTGCTGGGGCCTCCGGCCGGATGGTGGCGGCCCAGAGCGCCCGGCGTCCCTTGCGCCGCGGCCGGGGCGAGGCGGAGGCGGTGGGACCGGGCGGGGGTGCGTGTGTGGCGGCGGGGCCCTCACATCCGCCCTGCCCCCCCCGCCCCGGGGAGATGGAGCCGGCTGCCGGTCGGCGGTGGCAGAAGGTGCTGTACGAGCGGCAGCCCTTCCCGGATAACTACGTGGATCAGCGGTTCCTGGAGGAGCTGCAGAAGAACGTGCACGCCCGCCGGTACCGGTACCAGGCCGTCGTCTTCCAGTCGGGAGTGGTGGCGCAGCAGCTGTGCAGCGTCTGCGTCTTCGTCGTCACCTGGTGGTACATGGACGCTGGGATGCTGAGCCCGCAGGGGCTTTTCGGGGCGGCCCTGGTCTCCTCCCTTCTCGGCTATGTCCTCTTTGATGCCGTGGACGGCGGGGCTGGGCGGTGGGAAAGCGGGAGGACACGGTGGGCTGACCTCAAGAGCACGCTGGTGTTCACTGCTTTCACCTATGGCTTCTCTCCGGTGCTGAAGACGCTTACTGAGTCCATCAGCACTGACACTATCTATGCCATGTCAGCTCTCATGCTCCTTGGTCACCTCATCTTCTTTGACTATGGTGCCAATGCTGCCATTGTCTCCAGCACGCTGTCCCTCAACATGGCCATCTTTGCCTCCGTGTGCCTGGCCTCCCGCCTGCCACGCTCCCTCCACGCCTTTGTCATGGTCACCTTCGCCATGCAGATCTTCGCCCTCTGGCCCATGCTGCAGAAGAAGCTGAAAGCCCTGACGCCTCGATGCTATGTGGGGGTGACGGTGCTCTTTGCGCTGGCAGCACTGGCGGGGCTGGCCACCATCTCCACTGTGGGCGCCGTGCTCTTCACCTCACTGTTGCTGGCCATCTGCGGCCTCTGCCCTTACTGCCTCATCCGCCTTCAGCTGCTCAAGGACAACATCCATGGGCCGTGGGACGAGGCTGAAATCAAGGAGGACCTCTCCAGGTTCCTCACGTAGGGCCCGGGGGAACGCTGTGCTGTGAGCAGTGCAAAGGTCCTTGCTGGGGGACAGTTGGTGGGAAAAGGACACCTGTCCCAATAAAGCCTCTCACCCAATGAGGACCACATTTGTGTTACCCTCAGCATCTGTTTCCAGACCTGACCTGCTTGGTTTTGGCAAAGGAAGTAGTTGAACCCTGCAGAGCGGGCAGCCCATGCAGGAGCTCAGGCAGGCAAGCAAGCAAGAGGCAGGCAAGCAAGGCAAATGTGTGCCAGCCATGCAGACCCATACGTGCTTGGGAGTGGGGGTAGAGGGGGTGTGGGCATGCTCTGAGCAGACGTGCCACTTAGAAACATTCATGTGACCCAGATATGCCCCGCAGAATGCCCAAGGAAGTCCTCAGCCCCAGGAACCTTGGCTTGTGCTATGGGGACTGGCAGTGCTTCCCCAGGAGGGCTGAAGAAGGGAGTTGGATGAATTGGTGTGGGCAGAGCGGAGGTCAGGGTGGTGAGTGCTGTTGGACCTGCAGGCCTGAGCACGAGGGCATTGGGATGGGTGGGCTGATGCCAGAATAGCCTCACAACACTGCCAGACATCACATTAACCTAAATCCTTTAGAAGAGGGAGGTGTGAGGGGGCAAGCTGCCTTCCTGCCCTTTCTAACCCCCTCCCAGAGGTGGATCTGGATGCCAGGCTGCTTCGGACACAGACGGTCCGGTCCAGCACCGGCTGTTCAGCACCACACACACCACAACAGAGGGCGCTCCAGGCAAACAAGTCCCGCTGGAGCTGGCGAGGCCAGGCCAGCTTCCCTGGAACTCCCCTTTCCCTTTCCCTGCTCCCATCAGGGACTGCGCTTGGCTGCCGGGCCCAGCACCGCAGCCAGCGCCGCGAGCGAGATAGGGTGCGCACGCTTGCCCCAGCCCCACCACGCAAGGACGCATTTGGCATCGCCCGGGTTTCTGCGAACCCTCACTTGGAGAAGCACAGCTCTGATTTATCCCATCCCTCAGCGCTGGCATCTCACCTCGGCCAGCAGCGCTCCTTGGGCTTTCTCGGAAATGAGCAGTTCCCGGCGGAGTCCCCAACACCTCCAGTGCTTTGTTACAGCTCCTGCCAAGTGTTAAATGTTGCTGTTGTCGTTATGGTGACGACTACATCTCACTTTGGTTTTAATTAAAACCTGCGGAAGTTTAGGGCCCGTGCTCCAGTCTCGCAGGGAGCGCAGAGCAGCCAGGTGCTCACAGTCCAGATGACATGTTCTAGTTCTGTGGAAAGAAAACTGTGTTTTCACAAGGTTTCCCGGGAAGCTGCTCAGTGACTGGGGTGTTCATCTCACACTAATGCCACTGTAACGCCACAATCCAAAAGCGATTCACAGAGCTCATTGGTAGGGCAAGGCTGAAGTATAAACCAAAAGTAAATAGATCTAGCCTGCGTGGTGCCTGGTGTTATGTCTTTCACAATACAGACTACAAGAAAGCAGCGTTTCTGGTGCACCCATTCCCCCAGGGAGAAATATTTTTCCCAAAAATATTCTTCCCAAAATCAGACTCAAAACCAGCTCTGGGTTAGGACATTCAACTTCCTGGACATTCCAGGTGGAGAATGGCACAACTGCCACCATTGCCTCAGCCACAGCTGCAGCCCAGTGGATCAGCTGAGCAGATTCCTGCACTTTGATTGATGCAGCAGGTCCTGTCTGCCCAGCTCGAGGCAGGATGCAGGATGTGTTCTGTTCAGCCCACCATAGGCAGTTCCATCCCTGCCTACAGGCCCAGGCCTCTTTGCTCTGTGCAGCTCCTTCCCTTCACCTTCTCCTTAGCCTCAGTCCTTGCCCAGAGATTCCTGGGGAAAGGCTTAGACCTGCTTAGCTTGCCCACACAGATACTCTGCTCTCCCTAACCTGGGAGATGAAAATATAAAACCCAGTCCATGGCTTGGATGCACAAACGGACCTAGAAGGAGGGTAAGATGTCAGAGAGAGCCAGGGCCAGGAGAGGAGGGGATAAGAAAGCCAGGCAGAGTTTCGCCTAGGACTTCTCTGGCCTTCGCCTGGGGACACATACTCTGCAATGCTGCTGAACTTATTTACAATGCTGAATAAGTGGCCATTACAAGTATGTCTTCATGCCTGAGCTTAGAATATTCTTTAGAACAAAACTTGGCCATAACTCTACGCCCAGCTCAGCAGTAAAGCTGGATGGATGCCTTTTGAGCATTCACTACCTGAGCTTAATGTTTTGGGGTTTCTCTGCTGAAGCACACGTTGAGACCAAAGAAATAGGTCCTTCTCAATTTGTATGCAATCAGATCATCATCAACCAGCTCTGAAGAGTTAAATGTTATTATGCATTATAAGGAAGTGTACTTTCTGTCTCTTAAGTTTCCAAGTCCACTGAGATTGAGTACTTCAAGGGGACATTTTCTTTAGATTTGAAGTTGGCCAAATATGAGTAATTATAAATTGGCTGGGGATAAGCTTTGCTCCTGGGGGAGCTGCTGACACGTGCCGTCTGGAATCTCCATCTACAGCCACTGCTGCAGGGAAAGACAAGCATCAGCCAACCACTGTGTGCTGTCGAGGGCCTGTGTCCCTACCCACATGAGAGACTGGATCTGGGAAACCTGGAAAGAGTGAAGCTTTAGTCTTTGAAGGTAAGCCCTTTGCATCTCTTCAGTCTCACAGTAATCACTAAGCTTTTCTCAGCTTTGTGATGCAAGAGGCAACAGCAATGATGTGAATGATCAGGAAAGCAAAACAGGATTTTGGTCCTAACCCATCCACTGAAAAGCAGCCCAGGATGTGTAATGCCACCAGCTGGTGGGACTGCCATAGTCTTCTCTCCCTTGACATGGAACATACACTGTTGCAGAGTGGAAATAGAGCAGACAAGGTTAAACAGCTTCTACAAAAAGTCATTCCATGAGTTGGTGCTAAAGAATGTGCCAGGTTTTCCACCGCACCAATACCTTTTTCTTTCCACTTACTAGATTTTAGGAATAGCTACCAGAAAATCATGAAATTTGTAGTCCTATTTCCAACAATAATTTCTGTCAAATACTTCAGAAGAAGGTAAAGGTTTCTGTGAAAGGTTTAATGCTATTAAATACCCCAAGAAAGAAGTTTGTGCCTTACAGCCTAATGCATGGAGGCCAGCTGGCAGTTAGGAAGGCAGCAGCAGCTCCCAGCTGGGGTGTTGTAGGTAAGGCCATACAACTAAAACATCAGAAACCTTTTGTTGTTGGTTCATCTGATGTCCCAGAGCGAATGCAGTGAGAACTTCCCCCAGTGTGGAACAGATCTTTCTAACAACCCAGAAAAAAAGCAGCTTGTGAAATCCAGCCTGTTCCCATGCCCTCTTACCTGAGAGGTGAAGCACGGCCAGAACCTTCTTAAGAGCTCACTGGCTACAAACACTGTCACTTTTCAGCAGTCCTGAAAAGACACAGTTCCTGAAATCTGCTGAGGTGGTTTTGCTTCTACCTGACAGCAACAAATTCCACAGCTGAAAGATGTGGCCAGCCTGAGCTTCCCTCTTCATCTCCTACTCTTAGGACAGTTGTGTTCATGTGACTGCTAGGAGCCTCCATTTCTCCCTTTGGCCAGGGTGCTGGGAAGCACCTTGTGCATTATTGTACTCTTTCCAGCTCCAGTAATTCCCACTTTAGCATGTATAGTTCAAGGGTCTAGCAGGAATGAATATTTACCTCCCTCTCCTAAGAATTGCTGTACTTGAGGTACTCCCTATGTATTGCTAACACCATTGTTGTTTCTTCTGTTGTAGTCTACCAAAAGACAAAGTCTGAATAAGAATAAAAAAATCTGTCTACAGCTGTCTGGGCTCCTTATAATTTGAGCAAACTCAGTGTCTGGTATTTACCAGTACATACAAGGTAGTTCAGCAACTCCCTGGACATCCAAGAGGTCATCAGGGATGTAGATCAGCTGGAACAACACGAATTGCCCAAATTCAGCAAAGCTGTGTCAGAGCTGGCTTGAAACTGAGTACAGCCTGTGTGTTGTCAGCCCCCTGCTGCATGCACAATGCTGATCTCCTCCACTCTTCCTGCCACCATCCCCTAAGTAACACCACTGCAGCTCCCTCTCCCCATGAACTTCATACTACAAAGGTAGGTCTTGTTTGTGCTCCTGAAACGACAGGTTGGAGTCCTTATGCTATATTGTGCCTCCAGTTCCTTTGCAGTGCCTCAATCAACATGATTTGTTTGTGAGATATCCCTTCTTTGTTTTCATGTGAGAAAAAAGTCAATAAAACCCATCAGTTTTTCCTTTTTTCTTTTTTTGGACTTCTCATATACTTCTCTGGCATCTAAACAAACACATCTTCTAAATGTTAAATCCCAGAATTTATCTTTCCCATAGGGACAAACATTTGGAATCCCAGAGGTAGCTACTTACAGCTATTTGAGCTCAGATGCTCCACCCAGCTCAGCTTGCAAGGAATTCAGAGGTTTAACTTGAAAAAAAACAATTGGTCAGAGCAGCTGTGACTTATTTATAAAAGTGTAGATTTATCAGCCTGGAAATTGCTGCAATCTTCTCCTTTGACTTTCCACTCAGCCAGGTGCTGCTGCTGGTGTATTAGACATGTTTTAAGACTGTTGTTGTTAAAGCAGCTGGCTATTCTTCCTGCTAACACTAAGCCAAAGGCATTTATATGGAGCAATCCTGGTGGTTAATGAATTCAGAAGCAGTGGTGGAATCCCAGCAGAACATCGCCCTCCATCACATCAGAGAGTGGGACTCTCCATAGAGCCCAGGCAATTTCTTCTGTGGGATCTGAATGGCTGCACCTGAGAAAGAGTGGATAAACCCCTCGATGGAAAACCAGCGCACATTCGTTCTGTAGTCAGAATTTTTATTTTCTTTACATCCAGGCTTATCATTGACATGTGAAAATAAAATCTGTCATTTACAAACAGGCCAGTGCAAATTAAAAATAATTTTGTCCAATTTTTTTTTTTTTTTTTTTAAAAAGATTGCACAGTAAAAAAGAGATTGCACAAATTGTGTTAGGATGATCTTCCTGGAACAGCTGGCGGAGGTCGCCTAGGAAAAAGACAAAAGTTAACCCCAAATTTACAGGAGGTGGGAAGGGACAGAGAAGAGATTTTAGGTCAAGATACAATAAAATGACTCATATAGAAGATTATGTTAATAAAATGAGTTAAGAGAAAAAGGCACAGAAAATGCACATTAAGGAAAAGAGCAAGAGCAAGATTAGAATCAGCTGGCTTATCAGCACAGCCTCAGCCTTCATCCTTACCGCTTCCCAGCTGACTCACTGGCGCCACAGAAATGGGACAATTCGCATCATGAGTGTGGAGGTTGCTGGTCACAGGCTTTCTAATTTCCTGCAGCAGGTAATATCCTCTGGAAAAGCTTTTCCCTGGTCAACCTTAAGATGTGCACCACTATCTGCTTCCAACACTGTTCTTGGAGTAGACTTTTTCTAAGTGAGATTCTAATGAAATTGGGAATCATCAAACAAGATGGCCTATGGGCTGGATTGGAGTATCTGGGGGGACAGTGCTGGGAAAGGTTAAAAACATGGGTGATGGCAGTGCAATGAAGCTACTGCCAACCCTGTCAGGAGAGATCCTTGGCAGTCTTTGGCCCAGTGCAGCAGTTAGAGGACAGTGGATGCTCCTCCTGTTACCCAGCTTAGAGCACTGACATGTTGCTGACCAACACATCAAACTTGTACATACAGAGTATGTAACGTACTCCAGCCACATAGGACATGTCTGACAATGCTGTTCACTGAGGGGATGTGCACAGACTACCTCAGGCATAGCCATTAGTGACTATTAAAAAATAATCTCCAAATGTTACTGCAAGTTACAGCAAGCAAGTGAATACAATGGGATATTTGCTGCTTTGTTGATCCCACCTTTTGCACCCCCTTTCCCAAAACCTAAGGACCAACACAGTGACTGTTTGGCTCAGTGAAAAATGTCCTCTCCAACAGGAAGCTCTTGTGTTTTTTGTGCTGTACAGACCATCTCCTGCAAGCAGCAACTCCAGTTACTTGGCTCATACTGATCTGAAGGAGGAATTGAGTAACCAAGACATCTGCACATTCATACACAGCCACTTTAAGGGGAAATCCCTTCCAGACATAACATGTACACATGCACATTTTTACTCCAGCTCTTGCTCTGGAGGACTCAGTCTGGCCTTCTCCTCAGCTCTCAATCTCCCCAAAACATGCTTTCCCCAGCAATGAAATGGATACCAGCTATTACTTGCAAAACATTCATCCGTTTCCCAGCAAAATGTCTCCGCAGTACTCCAAGCCCCTTGCAGGGCAATGGGCTGAATGCTTCCCATGGATTATATACCTCCCTCTCCCCTTTTAATGACATCTCCAGTGATCTCAATACAACATGCATCTCTGATAGGCAGTCCTCACTGCGGACCCAACAGAGGCAGAGTGTGGCATGCGGAGATGTTAGTGTGAGAGACTGAAGACCACTCATGCGCATCCAGAAAGTAAAGATAAAAGCCCATCAGGAGTTACAGTTTATTTCAGGTTCAGAAATGCAGCTTAACATTTTTACAGCAGGTGTATGTGATGGTCAATAATGACCATGACTTCAGGAATCAACTTGTTGTGCTCAAAGGTCAACACCAGGAACCATTTACAGATTATGAAACCAAAGGTGGATGTTTTGGCTCATGTGAAGTAGGGCATTAACATACAGAGCAGAATTCAGAAAGAAGTTAAGCATTTGCTTCTTAACAAAAAGCAGTCATTGTTTACACCATCCCGGAAAAGTAAAGAGACAGGCAGTAAAGCAAATGGCCGGCAAGACGGGACAAATCATATATCAAGCAAGAGTGGAGGACTGTCTGGACGGGAGGAGCCATCGGTATCACCTCGCCTGCAGACAAAGCAAGAGGAAAGACAGGCACAGTAACATTCATTTACACAAGGGAGCTGTTCTGCTAGAGCCTGGGGAGGAGGCTCAATGCCACAGTAGGAGGAACTGTGCCATGAGCACACAGAGAGGTTGGACACCTCCCCAGTGTCACAGATACAAAATAGATCTGCTTTCAATTCAGGAGGTTTGTACTATTGTAACACAGAAAGACAGAACTAGCCAGTAATCTCAATATGCTGTATACACATTGTTTAGTGTAGCTAACTGCAAATAGAGTATAATATTTTCTATGTTATACTTTAACATGAGATGCCATAACCTGTAATGTATCTCCTTTAATATAATAAATAATCTACTTCTATGAGGCTTACTCAGAAAGTGCAACAAGATCAGGAATAAAATAAACACATTAACTGTGTACATAAGCCTTTTCATTGAACATACAATCTTTTTAATCCTACCGGAAGATCCCTTGAGATCAAAGGCCAAGAGCTATTTACAGCATGTACAAGCTCTTCAGCTGTTGGTCAGCCACGATGAGGTAAGGCGGAACATGTTCTCCAGGCAGAGACCCAGGCTTAGCCTAAATGCAATACTAGATGAGCACTCTCCTGAAATTCAGCTACATACGTCACCCACCTAATTACATACCTCATGTAAGATCCCGCTGTTGCTTAACAGGAGTCTTCACTACTCCCTGGCAATCTTCTGAGCTTTGCCAGAGGGAAGCAAAGAAAGGGAGAGCAACCCATGCTTCTCAGATATGGGAGTTCAAGCTTAGCTCACCCTGTGTTAGGGGGCCCGAAGAGGGGGCATGGCCAGTCTGAGGTAGCCAGTCCCTCTAGCAGACACACACGGTGCTTGTCCTGCTGTCCTTTGGGCATGGAGCAAGTTGCTGCCACGGCTGCTCTGAGATCAAGGGGCAGGAGACACATGACTTGCCAGCATGAAGAGGGAGAGGAACAAACCAAACCCTTCCAGAAGGAAATGGGATGAGACTGGGAGGACAGTACTTATTCAACTGGATGTGGCAATTTCTTGGGAATCACTTAGTATTTTTCCTAGAAAAAACAGTTCTGTGTAGTTTATTCTGAAAAGCGCATATGCAAGAAGTTAAGAGGTGAAATCATCAAACTCTGGATCTATGCTCAAGGTTAATTACTAACTTGCACACCTAAAAGTATTGCATTAGGGGCGCAGGGCCAGATTTAGGTGTGATCTGAATAAGGATGCAGAGGAAGGGAGGGCTGTGCAGCTGTGTCCCACAACCTCAACATCAGGTGCAGAACCAGATGGTGCTGATGATGAAGTCACAGGCACCTCACTGCCTCCTCCTCCCTCAGATGTGAATCCACCCTTGAAAGCTTCTTTTACAAGTCAGGATTACTGCTGAGAAATACAATTTCTTTGGGGGCAGAGTTAAGGACAGTGCTGAATTGTGCCACCTACTTCCTTATGCTTGTCAGAAAGAGTCATCAAAGTAAATTAAGGAGTCTCAAGAACAGAGGATTTTTAGGCCAGGATCTGTGTCATCTAATTTACCAACATTCCCATCCTCATCTCCAATGAAGCCACACCTATCTGAATCACCTTCTGGAGGTGCTGCCTCTTTCCACTGTACAAAGGGGATCTTGGACAACTAAATTCAGTGCTTGGGGTATGGGTGGGATAAACCCAGACCATGGCCTTGCAGTATTACTGAATTAATATCAAAATTTGGGGTTAAAATGACTTTCTGTGGCTGTGGCGCTAAGCCTGGCTTTCTGTCAGCAGGCAGCTGCCCGTAGTAACAGAGTTCTGATAAACTATATACAGGTTTGCTGGCTAGACAACAGCAGGAACTACTATAATTATTTATAAAAATACATCTAATAGATGCACTGCTTGTTACAGCAGACTGCTACACAGCAGAAAACTGTGTAGAAGGCAAGGAAAATATGGGAGGATGTGTGTTTGGTAGCAAAAGTAAATAGGTTTGCAACTATAGTTGGGTTTGCAACCTTTTCTTCTTTGAAAGCTGATTCTGTGTGTTTGGTGTTGGTGATGTGGGTCTGTTCTCCAAACAAACACAAGCCACTTAAGCAGTCTTCTGAGATCACCAAAATGCTGGTGCTCTGACAAAACTCCATCTTCACTGTGTTTCATATATTGACCTCTAGACTCCCCAGACAAGTGTTACAAGTATGAGGTTGACAGGAAATTAAATTTAAGCTAACATACAAATCATGATGTTTTCCCAAGCTCATCTCTCTTATGCAAGCTGAAACATGATTTGCTTCAGTGGTGAGCACAGCTAATCAGCAGTCTGGGAATACTTAATAGGCTAAATCCCCATTCACTATGGGCCTTTGATTAGATTCTTCCTAATCATGGGGCTACGGCATACTGGAGCCCTACCTGCAGTCTCAATAAATAAATTTATCATACTGGGGGTCTTTGAAACCACCAATTGCTTTCCCTAGGGATCTGTAACCATAACAGTAATAACAGCAATTAATTATTTTCTGAAGAGACAATGCCCAGTTAATCTCTATTTTAATTTTGTTTACTCAGTAAGTTTTGGGCTGTAAGGGTGACACTGACCCTGTTTAAAGTGAAGTAATGCAGGTCTTTATAATGCATTAATATATAACATGCAAAACAACAGGCAGACAGCACCTCTGCAAGTGAACATCTGCTAAAATAATCCATTGCCAGGATGCACAGCTAAGCAGTTCTAGTACCTGTATGGATGAAGTGATTCTAATCTGAGGTGTGCAAGACTTCAAGTGAGGCAAAAAGAAAATCTTTATATAGGGTCATAGTGGAACTTTACCAACTGGTGCGAGCAATATTTCAAATCCAAACCAGACCCTTGGAAAGCTCAGATGCAAATCTAAGCTGTAGCTCTGTGAATTGGCTCACATACTGGGCAAAGGAGCAGTAGCCTGTATACAGCTGTGCTGTGTTATATATCATACCATAACATATCAGTATCTGTATCTCCTTCTGTTTCACAAAATGACCAAAAGCAATGCCTAGTTCTCTGGATCTTGCAGTGCAGTGCATTTATACATATTTCATACACGTGCCCCCAAGGCTTCCCATAAGTTCAGGGGAGTACGAATGTGAGCAAGCACTAGCAGAGGATAAAGCGAGCTGGCACGAGCTGTTCTGTCATGTACTGGTTCTTCAAAATGCCCTTTCATGTCCTTGCTGCAACACCACAGCCTGGCCATTACCAACCACCCAGTCTATGTTGCATGTCAGTAAAAAGTGCATTGTCTCATACACACAATTCTCATTTAACACCACTCCTTAAAAACTAGACTTTGGATAGATAGAAATTATAGGAGAAGCAGCCACCAGCAAGCTTCTTGCAAGAAAGACATGGAAGTGTGGGGCCTTCAGAAGAGCTTGTTAAGACTACATCACTTTTCTTTGCCCAGTTTAGCCATTAAAAGAGAAAATGGACGTAACTGTGTAATTCCTAACAATAGAAAACTTGAAAGGTACAAAGGAAAGCAAGATTCCTTTCTGAGAAGAGGGAAAAAAGAAGCAGGTCAAATCAACACACACAAAAACACACACAAAGTCAAGCCCTCCATTTTCTGTACAGGACTGTGAGCATGGTTGCCTGGGTGAAGATGTGTCAGTAAGTTAGCTAACATCAGCTATTGCAAAAGGAACAGTCAAGGCAGCACAGACCTTCCCAAAACATTTAAGATCTCATAAACAATGCAGAATGGACAGAGAGTGTATCAGTAAAATTGGTTACTTGCCTATAGATGTCCATACATGTGACTATACATTGGTTATTGCAACAGTTACCAAGCAATTTGTTTCCACATATTTGGTTAACAATGAATGGCATGCCAGAAACTTCTTTTAGTCTAACAGGGATGAATCTAATGGACGAATTACAGTGGGCCGAGTTGGTGAAGGGGGTGGTCTTCGACTGGAGAGAAAGAGAGAAGAAACAATAAGCACAAACACTACAAACAAACCTGGCACCTTTTGCTCTCGCTACATGAACATTCACGTGCTCCTAAACACAATGTTATTTCCATGTACACTGAAGCATGATAGCCCTAAGCATCCACAACAAGGAAGAAAGCAATGGGTTAGCCACATGCCTATCATGCCTTAGCCCTCTCATGCATCAAACAGCTCCTCTCTCTGGTCCACAGCCTGGGAGTTCTCCAAACACAGTTACATTCTTGTGTCGTGGCCATCATCAAGGGAGATCAATAGTCCTGTATTCTCATGGGCCAGTCCAAGCCTGGACAGCCACAGAGCAGTTTTAACATTTCCGAGTGGCCAGCTGGATTCTGGAAGAAGGCCCACAGTAACTCCATCTGCTCTTTGCCGAAGCAGGAAAACCTGCAGCTTCTTGCACAGTTGGACCCACTGGAGCCAAGCCAATGTGTCTGAATTTGAGGCACAAATTTTAAGCTTTATAGCAATGGCCAGCTGGCATTATGAAAATGCTAGTTTTGGCTGTGGATTCCTTCATTTACCACTAATGCATTCCTCTATCAACTTCAGTAACTAAGGGAGTCCCAGATTTTTTTTAGAAGGCTTACGAGTTTTTATTCCCCTTTGCCAAATGGCTGATTCAGCACAGGCTCCAGGGTACTGAAAACCCCTGCATTTCAATTTGGACTCCATGATCATCTGGTGAGATGATGTGTGAGCTCACATTGTGTGAGCTAGCAGCAGCACAATCCCTGAGCACGTTGCACCTGCAGTCCAGGCTGAGACCTTCCCCTCCCTCACTTCATCCAAGGGAGTTGTAGATTGATTTTCCCTGGTAGCTATGAAATTGCCTTTTACATTTTTGTGTGTATTTAGGGAACCTGGTTCACATCAGTGCTGTGTGGAGATAACTCCATCATCATAGTTACAAAGACTGCTTTATTAACATTCTGTTCCACCTGGGCTAAAACACCCCACTGCTGACCAACGCCTGTGCAGACTCTCAGATGACAATACCCGTTTGGACTCCAGCGCCTGCACTAGCCCAACCAGTTCTGCCTAGCACTGATTTGTGCTGTATATACATACCTAAGAGACTGTTCTTCACAGCCAGCCTGCTCCTTTAGCTAGCTATCCAGCACCTTCATGCAGGGTTTTGTTGTGCAATTATTCCAATCTATATCTTAGAGTGCTTTTGTTCCCCATTTTCTTTAATGGAAAGTACCAGCTCTCACTTTATTCCTTAACCCAGCCCAGATCACCACAAGAGTGCACAGCTGCTCTAAGAGAGGCATGAACATGGGGTCTGAACAAAATGGAGAGCTGAGAGCTCTTAATTTCTTATCCAGCTTCAGCAGACTACATTAAGGGCCAAGACAAATTGTACAGCTCCCTCTAATGCTGTCCTCCACCTGTGAAAGTAGGAACAGCTCCTGACCCTGAAGAAGAGTACAAAGGAAATGTCTCATTCTGTTGAAGCTAAATAGAAGATGAAAAGAATATAACAATGTGTTAATCATCTTTGAACTGAACATAATATATAAGACAAATTTACACTTGCCAAAAGCATTTTGCTTGGCTCAAAGTGCATCTTGTACACTATTCTCTGTTGGTGAAGAAATGAGAATTTTAATCCCTACCATATGACAAATACAAAATATGCCAACTGAAGCATTCAAGTAAATCAACAAGCTAAAAAAATAGGCAAAGTGTAATTTCTTCATGGTGTATTTTTCTTACAGAGAAAATGTTCTTCTGTAAACTATTGTTTCCTGTGTTGCTGCAGTGTAGGTCTTCTGGACCCATTTCCAAAATTTGTAGTTTCATAAAGAACCACTTCTAAGGCTCTGCATTTCTGCTGGGTTGCATTAAATTATTCCTTTGTTGAAATGCCTCACATTGCATTGCTTAGTGCTTACTGAAAACACTGTATCATGTGTATACAATTTACAAACAAGGGAAAATGCATACAGCTCTCTTCATATCAAAGATATGAGCCCAAGCATGCATTTTACCAGGTTAAATGCAGCACACTGGATTCAAACAATGTAATTTAGTCAAACAGCTATTTAGCCCAGTAAGATCAGAAACTGGAGGGCACACTGCTAGGATTTCCTGGTTATAATCAGTCAAACTAAACCTGAACCAAAATCAGGTCTGAGCCCCATTTCCTCCTTGAACCAGTGCTGTTGTTGCACTGTGACCACTATTCTGAACAGAGAAATTCCCCAGCAGGCTCTCATTTCCACTCCAGAGTACCACTTCAGGGGATACCACTTCAGGGGGTAGCTGATACCCCCTGGGGGCCCTCTCTGAGGAGGAGCTGCTGCCACTGCAAGGGCCTGGGGTGCAGAACCACCCTGCAGCCTTTCCTCCTCCCCATGCAGCAGGCAGAGCTGGGCCAGCCCTGTTCTCCCTGTGGCACTGCCCAACTGGCAGGTCTGCCTAGCGAGGGAACTCCTCAGTCCAAGCTCTTCCCCATCACTTCACACTATGAGCCAGCCTTCTGTTGGAGATGCACACATGTACCTGCGATACTCTTCATGCATATGCTTGTGTATCTTCCCAGTAGGTTTGGGCAAGAATGTAGCATGAGGAATGGGCAGACGGCTTCCTTAGCTCCAGTCCCCCTCCTCTGCCCTCTTAGGTGTGCTGCCTAGCTTCCATGCAGTTGCATGCTATTTCTTTCCAGCTCCTTAACCCAGCACTGCATGACTAGGTGAGCAAGACCTCTACCTGGAGACAAAGGTGCCTTCCAGAGAAGTGGCAGATGGAAAAGGCAGCACTTGAGTAAAGACCTGCAAAAGCACCGTTCGCCTCCAGTTCTGCTGCTGAGTCTCCAAGGCTGTCTTCAGTTTCTCGTGCTGGTAATGTAGGAAGAGGAGCCATGCTCTCGAGTCCATGACCAGAGCACAGCACAGGGGTTCAGCCTGGGCAAGAGACCTCACCTTCACTAGCCACCAGCATGTATCAACCAGCACCAACTGGGATGAGCAGAAGCTCAAGTCAAACTGAAGGAAAGGACAAGCCTGTAAGCTGCCTGTCACTAGATTTGCCTGTCAATGTGACAGGTCATTATGTGACTATTTTTACACTCAGAGTAGCAGCCAGACCTCTTTCGGGAATCTCAACCCCAAATATAAGAGGAGAGATCAATCCACGCACCTCCTGCCTCTCCTCTCCTTTATGTCTCGACCGGTGGCTGGGAGTGCAAGTGCTTCCTGTGATGGAGACGTGCAGGAGTCTGGGCACCAAAACAGCCACCTTGAGATAGCACAGCCGGCAGCCAGCACCGGACTGCTCCTTGCTGATGTAGTCCCACCTTCCTCACTGTCCCGGGCATCTCCGAAAAACGCAGAGCCGAGGGAAGCCCAGCGTGATTTCGGCACCATTGGTTTCTGAACAAAGGTTACATAAATGAACGCTGCCAGACCCTGCAAACGTGGAGTAACGCGGAGCAAACGGGCAGGAATCTCGGAGAACAGAGCGGCAGGGGGAGCCCCAGCCTGCCTGTGGACAGGAGCGAGGGGAAACCAGAGAAAAACAACCTCCCCCACATCCCTGCTCCGCACTAGCTGCCATGTCAGTGACTAAATATGTGACTAAGCCCAATTAAATGTTTAGTCTGAGGCCAGCAGATGATAGCGGTGGAGATGGTGGTTTCCTCTGTGTTATCGGACTGACTCTGACAGCCGCGGGTGCGTTTGCGGTGCTGAGCTGTTCCCAGGCCCCCAAAGACGGCTCCCAGTTCATAGAAAGCTCCTTATAAAAATGTCACTGCTGTGGTAATTCCAGTTTGGTTATTGTCTCCAACGTTTCAGCTGGATTTTCGAGTTTGGGGGCTGAGTCCTGCTGCCTGGGCTCTTTTAACGGGCAGCCGTGTTGCAGTTTGTCAGACTGGGGGGTTGGGGTGGGCTTTTTGTGAGTTTGCTTTGTTGATGTTGTCTATTTTTTTGTTTTGTTTTGGTTTTTTTTTCTTTTTGAAAAAAAGGGAAACAGTGTTTGTAAAAGTTAGTGCTAAAGGGGCAGGGGATCATAGGTCCCCGGGGTTGAGTAAACGAGTCTGCAGAAAGAATCAGTTCTTCTAACTAGCACACTTTAAGCAGACATAAAGAATTTACCAATGAAAATTGTGGACTAAGTATGTATTTAATAACTCCCTGATGTTGTTGCAGAGACTCCTCCTTTGAAGAGCTCAGTGGGGTTTTGAACAGAGGGTAACTCTTACCCTATGCAAAAACTTTTTTAAAAAGGAGAAGTTTTACATTTATTTTTAACCCAAGCAGCACGCTCTATTTTTCCAGTTTTAAAAGAACTCCAAAAACTAGGCAAATGCAGAGCAAACGAAACTAAATAAAGCAAGTCTAGACTTAAAATTTGATCAGAAACATACAGGAACTCTTCAAGCATTTGCCTTTTGAGAAGGGCTACTGCTCCCGACAGAGTCCACAAAATATGCTTTCAGTAAAGCATGGCTGTAATTACCACGGGAGGCCCCCCTCAAAGAAGATGGCTTTTCTTCTCGGAGCACAGCTAACGTACTTATAAATAAAAGGCTTTTATTTCCACTTCATTTTACATTCTTGTGTGCTTGTGACCAGCAGAGAACACTTGTGGAAGGTATGCATATAACTATATGTTACAATATATCCTATAGATCTGAAATTGTAAACAAAAGGCCATTATTCTCTCCGTTTTCCATGATTTTGGTTTCCCTATAATGCAGCCCTGTTGGAGTACCCTGATACACGACATCGTCTTTGCAGAATTTAATGAGAAAATAGTTAAACAAAATCCTAAGCAGCTTTAAGTCTGACTGAAGACAAATTTTATTTTATGTGACAATACAAATGTAGGTGTGATGCTTACAATAAGAAGATAAAAGAGTGACTTCAGGTGAGGATTACATATAGTTTCTTGTTTAGGTGACTATTTAGAGACATTAGGTAGCTGGTTCTTTGGAATAGTTGTAATGCCTTATTTTATTTTTATACAGTTTTCTCTGTTTCAGTAAGATCGTTAGACCCCAGGCAGCTTAGCTTTTGCTTTTCCTGGTTCTTAGATCAATCTGTCTAACTTTTATATGGTAACTCCATCATTCTCTGGATTTGGAAGAAAATCCAAACCAGAAATGAAACTACCATAGCCATCATGGTTGAAGAGTAGAGGCAAAACATGGGATTTAGGCCTGATTAGTTAGTCTATAGTCTATGCATACTTAAAACCCTTTCTGGAGTACTGCAGATGCAGCATGGCTACTTTGGAGTCTCACAAACATCAAGTCAGGAGAAAGCATCTTGAATGGAAGTGTGAAAACTGAGAGAAAGAAAGGCACTTAATACTAGTGACACAGGTTATATAAAAGTAGGAAAGGCAGAAAAAGGATGATGATATTAAGAGTTGGCTTAAACTACGACAAGAGTAAAGCAGGAATCACAGCCAAGAGTCAGGAGGAGATGATGATTATGGGAGAAATGAGAAACAGCACTCAGTGGTAATGAAAGGAAAAAGTTGTTGGGAAGTATATCTGAGATGGTCCCTTATGCCAACATAATGGTCCAAGAGAGTGAATATATCTCAGTTTTGTTTCCATTGTGAAAAATGTCATTCTATTAAACATAAAATGTTTCTAGTAAGCATGCCCACAGGATTACTATCGGCAGGTAAGTCAGGAACAGAAGCACTGAGGCACACAGCACAGTATTTGAGCATGCATGCCAGTTCCGAAGTAGCTCTCTGGCAGAACACATACGGAGGATCAGTCTCTACAAATGCATAGAGGGTCTACTGTGACTGTACTGCCAGATACTTGCACAGCTATACATACAGCTGAACCTGACTATTTCAAATGACCCAGCTGCACAATACTGTCAGTGGAAGAATTTTTGTGTTAAGTGTGAGCAAGTTAAAATCATTAGTTTATGGTGTTTGTCTGATACCTATTTCTTTTAAATGAAAAAAACCAAGAAACTAAGAGTGGGAAAAATGTGTCCTTCCACTAGCCACCACTACACTGCAGCAACAGAAATCTCCGTTAATTCAAATGCTAACACTGTTCCAAAGTATTGGGGTTATGCAGGTTCTACTATGCGTGATTGTATTTAATACAGATAATCCTCTCAGAGGCAAAGAGGTCCAAAATACCGTGCTTCACTAGATTAATTTATTATTTGCAAGTTGAGCTGGGTTTTCTATATGACCATCATAAGCTAATGTGTATCACACACACAAATATGCGTGTATTTTTATGTGGGTGTTGCATTTTTGAATTAGTCATTTCAGGGAATTAATGTGCCATATGTAAACCTCAGCTTGAATAAACAACAAAAAAAAATTCAATGGAGCAACCAAGAAAGTCTGTTATTCTTAACAAACCGCGTGTTCTTGTTTGCCCTTCAGCAGGGAATGTGTGAAGTAGACAAGCATGCAGCACATTACTGGAGGACTGTCCCAACCTTTCAGAAAACTTAGGTCAGGATGGCTAAGAGAATCAAAACTGCTTGTGGAAGAAGAGAGAGTCAGGAGTTCTGTGTGATACATTCAGAATGCTGCTCTACCACCTTCTATCCACAGAAGATGACAACAGAAATGCCACAAAATCAGCAAGAGGAACACCTAATCTTTGCGTAGTAGCTCAAGTCTTATGTACTCAACTGTTTAGCTGTACAGTTCGGCATCAGTGTGAGTCATGTAGCCTGTCTTTAAACACATCTACTTCTGACCACTCTGGTTTTCCTTCCTACTCACCTTTGACCTTCTTCTACCTTTTTTCCTCTCTCCTCTTTACTTACCTTGGTGCAAAAAAGGGAGGAAACATCCTGGTTGTCACCTCCAGCTGGAGCTGTACCTCTTCCTGTCCATGATGACAACTAACATGATTATCAGTATCATAGTTCTTAGGGTAGCCATTGAGTGTCCTCATTCACTAATGATCCAATACAGCTTGCGGGGGACAGGAGAGTTTCAAGGAGATCTTTTCAAGATGCCTGCAGGTTCAGGAAGTTCAAATCATCACATCTGCTTTCCCTGTATTTACTGTCATACGTTTTCTCTTCTAGCATAAGGAAGGCTAGAAATCCACTGTTGTTCTGCCCACTCCTTCAGACAAGGCAAGAAATTGCTCACTAAACACCCTTGCTCTAATCCTGCATAGCCTTCATGACAACTTTTATTAAACTACTCTGTTATGAGAGTAAATAATTACTGGGGACAAAACACATCTTTAAGTACCTATATTTGTGGCAAACAACATTTGCTATTATTTGACTCTACTTTCCTTTTTCAAGTTGAGAGACACTAAAAATAGATACCACTTCCTTCTACTAATGGTATCTGGAGAGAGAAAAGATTAAGAAAATAAACAAACAAACATAAAAAAACCCTTTTGCTGAAAATACCTAACAGAATAAATTACTTATTCAGTTTACTAGCTGGCAGTCCCAAAGCAGGCATCTGCTGTGTTGGAGGACTGCACTCACATCATCTTTATCCCAGAACCACCTTTTTTAGTTCTTTTTAGGTTCTTTTTCTGTCCAGCTCTCTCACATCATTTTTACTTTACATGGAACTGGTCTTCACTTAGAGTAATGAAGAGTTGTTTCTCAGCCTGATCCTCTTTGCTGAGCTTTGAAAGTAACTTGCAACGGTTCCAATCAAACAGATCTCTTCTAGTTCAGCTCATTTGTAAAAACTGTTTTGTTGGGGGTTTTTTGGGTTTTGTAATAAGGCAGAAGAAAGCAGATCAGGAACAATACTAAAGACAATCAAAACTTGTATTGAGATGCAGTAAATGAGATCAAACCTAAACCCCATGTAGAACAAGCGACTCTTCAGATACCTTTGTTCAACTGTCAAATTGTACTGCCCATCAGAAAATTTCTAAGGGGAGAACTTGCTTCTGGCTGATGAAAGGAAGTGCTGATGGGAATTAGAGTCAGTGGCAGCAGAGGTAGTACTTAGGCTGCAGTGTCTGACATCTCATGAACTTTGTTTTACTTCATCTTCCAGACAGTCATTTGGAGATGAGGTATATGAAGGAAGGCAGTGAACAAAATCCTATGATAGTCTGGAAGAAAGCCATCCTGTTAGGGGCAGCAATCAGGGGAGCTCCTGAAGCAGAAGTGGAGACCCTCCTTTCACAGCCTTACAGTTCAGACAGCTGAAGAATCAGTTCTGTGCAAATGCTGCTCCCAATTTCTTGTAAGATTAGTATTGCAGAATTATAATGAAACCGTGAGAGTTGTATTGTGATATTTCACATGTTTTTAAAACCTGCTGTAACTTGCTTTTTGACCCATCCCTCCAATATTCATCCTCATTCAGAATGCTACTTCTTTCATGGCTTCTGTTAGGACTGAAGCTGCAATATGACCCCAGTAGGATGACCAGTATCCCTCATCTAGTTTTGCACACGACGATATGGCTATCCTAAATAATGTAGCTGGTGTTTCTAATGGTTGTCACAGCCACGGACACCAGGCTGCTGTTAAGGAAGACTGCCAAATACTGCATTTTATGGTTTGAAAACTGTTTGAAAAACTTTAAAAGAAGACAGAAATGCAAGGAGCAAGAGACAGATTTAAAAAGGTGGCAGGGAAAGGATAAATTGGAAAGAAACCAAGACAAGACAGTGAGAAAAGGAAAGGAGGGAATAAATGGGGAAGGGAGACAAATGTACTGAACAGGAAACCAAGTGAAGGGAGAAGGTGAAAGAGGAAGCAAACTGTATGGTCAAGAAAGGGACAGTGAGGGAAGGGCAGAAAAAAGGGAAACCAAAACAATGCTAAAGGGTCCAGTGGAGGAGGGGAAAAAGCAGAGCTCCTTTCTAAAAGAGAAGGGAAAATAAATGAAGTCTCCCACTTGAAGCAGCCAGCAGCAAAAGGAACATACTGCTGTGTGTGCATTTCAACAAGAAATGTACATTTGACTGGTTAGAAATTACACAGGGGTGTCTTCCCCCAGGGGAGAAATCGCAGAAAGAATAACTGATATTTTTGTAAGTCATGTGATTTTGGGTCCTTGGGCAGGCAGGGTTGAAAATGTACTGAGTATGGAAGAGTGGTATCCCCTACTGTGATGGGCTCTGGCTTTGCATCACCCCTGCAGCTCTATGTTCTTTTGGTCACAGACATGAAATGCAGAATTAAATTAGTTATTCTTTGGCTTTCCTTTTCCCCTGAAATTCAGCAAGATTTTGAAATTCCTCCACCTAACGCTCTTGTCTCTTTGCATGGAACACTCCTAATTGCTGATTATATTTTTTTGAATATAACCTTCACTGAACATCCATTCAAAGAAGGCAGATAGATGCTGCTGCTGGACAGAGCTGTGCTTTTCTACTTCGGTGTTCAGATTGAGATCATCCAACTCAGCATGCAAATGCTTTAAGGTGGCCACTTACTCATCCTGCCAGAAGAGTTTGATGCAGTGGCTATTCAATTATTATTTATATTCCATTAAAAGATTTAGTTGTAAGCTTTTAAGTCTGCAAGGTCAAACTTTCAGAAGAGAAGAGATTCCCAAGCTAAGGCAGGATAACCCTTCTGGCCTTGTATGCCTATGCACTATGACAGATTTTAATTAGAGGATCACATGCAATTTTTTGCAAAGGATCTCCTTATTGTTCTGTGCACAGGGTTAGACATTACATAACATTTTCCAAAGAGCTCTAATCCATAAAAATCCATCACAGAAAACTTATTTAGTGTTGATATTTGGCAATTAGAGAGCTGAGTGCAGAGCTTGTGGACTAGAAAATGTCAGGCAGTGATGCTTTCTGCAGTGCTTCTAACTTTGGAAATTTGTGACTGTAATTACCGTCAAGTGTAAGTACTTTTTTGTGCTGGGTTGGCAGAAATATGTAATGATGGCTTACAACATAGATTAGTTACAAACACAACAGGTCGTGTAATTAGCCTCAGTGGCATAATAAAACATAGCTGCATAGCAGCCATCATCCCCCTCCGCGCTGGCTGGCTCTGGATTGAAGTAAACTGCAAGGTGAATATGGGACTGTTCATGAGAACAGCACATGAATTCTCTCCCCAGTGCCTGCCTCACATGTGAAGACCACTCTCAGCTCCCAGGGACAGAGGACCAGCATGGCTGAGGGTGAGACACAGGTGCTTAGGAGCATTTATGTTCCTGCCTGCTTGAGTGGACGGTCCAGCTCTTTAAAGACCTCTATTTAATCCATCCCAGGATTCTACATCACGTGAGAACATCTATGTTTTAATGACAAAGTGAGTAATAGTCTCAAGCACTTTGTTGGGAAAGCCTTCATGAATCCACAGTATCATTGCAGAGCAGGACACAGAGAGAAAAAGGGAGCATCCTCCCACCCCCACTAACACCATGGGCTCTGCTGCCAGGAGAAAAACATTTCCAATTCAATTGTTTTCCTTGTAGCAAAGCTGAGATTCTCATTCAGGACATTTACAAGCCATAAATCAAAGCATCCACAGTAGAACTAAAATTGGTCAAGATCATAGAATCGTTTAGGTGGGAAAAGACCTTTAAGACCATCAAGTCCAACTGTTAACCTAGCACTGCCAAGTCTACCACAATATAAGCCAACATATTAACTGCAAAAGTTACTTAAGAAAACAAAAGCTGTCAATTAAGATAACGTAAAATTAAATCTAGCAACACTATCTGTTTAGAGATAATGTGCCTCATGAAACTCTAATACTTAATTATGGAAAATTAAATAAACATGAAAATTACAATTGAACAGTATTCCCCTCTGATACATTCACGGAACTGAGTACTAAAAAGAATCTTATTAATCCATGGAAATGATATATAGGTCAACTTCAAACAAACAAACAAACAAAAAATCCAAACCAAACAGAAAGAACAGAAGGCCAAATCTTAATTTAAATACACATTTAGGCATTTGCATCAGCAAAGATCAGGCTTTCCAAACAGGCAGGCAAACATACAACATGGTAAGCTAAAGTGGCTCCAGTGCCTGCTTAAAGCCATCTTACCGAAGCGAGTGCACAGCTGCATTTTCTTTCAAAATACTACTGCAGCCTTTTAAGAGAGAGGGGGAATAATCTAAATTCTGGCAGCAGGGAATATTTCACAAATCATATATGCTTTGGCATCAAGCCCTTAAAGCCAGGGGCCTTTACTCACAGGCTTTGCTGGGAGAGATCCACCCACCTCAAGTGGGATTAATTAAAAGAGGCATGTATCATGCAAATAGTTTCTGTTTCCTCACAGAAGTATTCAGAGCACATAACCCAAAACAGCTTTAGAATCAGAGCGAGGCAAGGAAGAAAATTATTTCCTGCTCCCCTAACCATTTTCCTTTCCTTGTACAGTAAGCAAGAAACAATGAGAAAATGCTGAGAGCTCACCAATTCCTTACAATTCTTTTGATTAAATGCTAATGGAATTGAGGAACAAAAAGGATTTGTTTAAACGCAGGCTGTATCCCACTATAAGATGCCCAATTCTCTAAATCAGACATGTGCTCAGCCACTCGCTGGAAAAGGACAGTCCAAATTTTACTCCTGAAAATGATCTTTTTATCTTAAGGCAGAACAGGAAAAAATAAAAAGCTCATATTTCTTCAGCATGTCAGGATTTTCAGTTCCACATGACAGTGACGGGGGCTGCATAAAAAGCTAGATGAACTTTAAAAATACAACTGTCTTCTCAAGAAGTTAAACTATTTCCCTAGATATGAGAGATCTGACAATTCAAGAAATTATTGCAGAAAATGGTGCTACAGCAGTCAGAGCATAGAGCCCCAGTTAAAAAAAAGTCACAGAGAAAGCTCAGGTTTCCAGAAGAACTCTTCCTCAAAACTATTTTTTTTTCCTTTTTAATATCTCAGACCCATTCTGTGACTCAATTTCCTATGATCCCGCAAAGGCTGTTATTAAAACCAGACCAACCGTAGCAGAAATTCCAGGGCTCAAAAGAAACATTTAATAGGCACAGGAGCCGGCCACACTGTCCCCCTCAGGTGATTTCCCCTGCAGCCCCTTCCCTGGGATTTCCTCTCTTGGAGTTTAGTCAGCAGGAGAAACCTGAAGTTTCAGCGAAATGGCAAACCCTTCCTTCATTCTTAAGCAGCTGAGATTTTTTATGTCTGAAGCTTTCGTAGCGGCAAAAAAAAGAACTAGGATCCACTCCAGAAGATGTGTATTGCAGATATTTTTCCCACAAAAATGTCAAGCAGTCATACATTTAATCATATATCCAGCTACAACAGTTTAAAAACACTGACCTCCTTTATCAGCCACTGCTTTGCAAGCTACCAGTGGCAGTCCCAAACTGAGTTGTTTTCAGGCTGCTTACCCAAGAGTGTTTTGTGAGCTAGAAGATGCCTTTCTGGTCTCCATCCCACTTATCACTTTAGCATCAGAAGATTATCCCCAGACATGCTCTTGGCAAACCAGCTCAGGAAGACATTGTTCATGCAAAATCGCAGGCAAGCAGGACAAAGGAGACATGCTCATTTGCAAGGCAGGTGAGACAGACCAAGGGAGCTATGGTTCTCTCCAGCAGTACAACTGACAAAACACTGGACCTCATTATCTGTATCTAGTCTGTGATCTATCCTGTGATGGCACAGGGGAAACACCAGTGCTGATGCCCTTCAGCTCAGTCGGAGACCATCCCAACAAGGGGATGCTGCTTGGACTTCTTCCCTTTCAGCACAAAGTTTAGTTCCCAGAAAGGCAATTCTAGGTTTCTCCCCAGCAGTCCTACTGCAAGCTATTGGGTATCCACTTAAGATCAATGAGTGTGTTTGTGCAACAGTGGCCTTTTCATAGCAAATGTATAAAAATACTTCATGTGTTTGGTATACCTAATTTATTTATTGTTCATATTATAAAAGGCAATTACATTAAAACCACTGAGCCTCAAATTTAAGTTACTGATAACTATAACAGCTCTCACCTCCTTAAAAGAAAGTTTTTCTCCAAGGGCTCTCTTCTCATTTACCATTTCTAAAATGAAAAATGTGCACATTTTGTTTCTATTTAACTGGCTTTTTTTTTTTTTTAACTGTGACTAATTTTAATGTAAGAGTTGATTTATTAAAAATGGAGAAAAATCCTTTGTTCCATCATTGCCTATTCTGTCCATGCCTCTCATAATTTAAGAAGTTACAAAAGCCCTCAGAAACAGGCTTTCACATAAATATGTGTGTTTATATATATACGTATGTGTGTGTATATATCTGTATTATGTCATTGTGAAAATAAATATTAAGCACATTTTATTTATAAAAAGCAGTTACTGCCACACAAAATTATGAAATATGCAAAGCTACTTTTAAAAGTACTGATAAATACAAAGCCCTGGGAAGAAAGGAAATGATGTGGTTATGAAAATCCTATTCCTTAACTACTTGGTTAGTACCATATGATCTACACTGTTAGACAACTATGGACTGCTTTCAACTGGCTGTAAATTACTTGCCTAGTGGAATAAGAATCAGATTGCTATCAGTTTGTTCCACAGTCCTACAAGAACTGTTCTTGTTCTCTCCTAGAAAAGCCATTACCTCCTCTGGTGAAGACTCAGAATGGTAGAAGTGAGTTGTTGTGCCGCTGCCATTTTTCTGGCGGAGTGGTAGGTGACCTCTCCCTGCGTGAACCCCTAAGTGGGTATGATATAACCAGAGCAGGGGCTTTTAATATAACAAAATCTAGTGTCTTCAAACTGTCTGATGGGAATTTCTTTTTTTTTTTTAACTCCTTCGTGAAAAAACTTAATCTCTTGGAAAAAAAAAAAAAAATCATATTTGTGCTAAAAATTGTTTCCTCAAAATGCCTTTGTCTCTTTGCAGGGAATACCCAATTTTGCTTTCTTGTAAGACTTGCTCAACAAACAATGCTCAATTTTCCAACACAATGCAGAATGTGTCTGTTATGCTAGACTGAGAGAACCATGCCCACCACCAGAAAGATTACATATCTTACCTTGGGACACTGGGAGGAGCCCGAGTTGGTCGAGAGGGAACCTGGGGAGGTCCTCCAAGAGCTTCACCACCACTTGGAAACTGAGGCAATGGTCCTGGGCGGAACGGGACTGGGGGAGCCCCTGACTGAGGGCCTGGAGATGGGATTGCAGGAGCAGGTCCTCGGCCAGATAAAGGTCTGGTTGGGGGGTTGCTTAATGTAGGCCTTCTCTGAGTTGAGGGACTTGGAGGAGGTGATCTAGTGAAATACCAGAAATTTTAAAAGTTCAGTAAGGTAATGGTTTTTTTTGTTTGGTTGATTGTTTTGGTTTTTGTTTTGTTTTGTTTTGTTTTGCTTTTTAAAATTGTTTTTAAACACAAAGCCTTTTTTATGCCTATGACAATTCTTGGAATTTTCCTTTGTTGTCAGTGACAGCATCACATATGTTTAAGTCTCACACCTCTTCCACAAACAGCATGCTTTACAGTAGTCAGAAATAAACACGAGCAAAGAATCATAGAATCATAGAATAGTTAAGGTTGGAAAGAACCTTAAGATCATCTAGTTCCATTCCGCATGGGCAGGGACACCTCACACTAAACCATGACACCCAAGGCTCTGCCCAGCCCAGCCTTGAACACTGCCAGGAATGGAGCATTCACAACTTCCCTGGGCAAGCAAATGTAATGGATTTTACTATTAGGGTTCTAATCATATTAAGTGGATTTTCTAGAACATGGAACCAGAGCTTGCAAGAAGAGGCTCTGTGGATGCATAATTGGGGTGACAAGCAGTTGCAATCTGAAGCATCAGATAAACTATAAATCCACAGGATGGTCTTCTACAAGGCAAATATTCTGTCTGTTTTCATATACATATCCATAGATATGTATATGTGGGAAAATTATTTATTTTCCCTCACAAATGTGATTAAAGACTGCAGGAGTATCTGTCCAAAAAGACAGGCAGGAGGGGAGCTACCGATGCCGGCAATGTCTGCTGGTCCTAAATTTCATTGCAATACAGATTTAAAGATCCTTACCTGCGGGCCTGCTGAAGCCAGGAGTCATCTACAGGAGGGGGTGCAGGGGTTGAGACAGTGCTAGTGCTGATATCACCAATGATTGCTAAGGCTTCCTTTAGTGCTTGGTACATGCGGAGCATTTCATCTCGCCTCTGTGCCTGTTCAGCTGACTCCTCCATTAGAGTGTTTTGGTCTTCTGAAGAGTACAAGTGAGCCAGGAGCTCTGCATTGATAAATTCTTTTACCTATTTCGTCAGAAAAAAAAAGCCACCAAACAAATAAACAAAACAACACAAAAACAACACAAAAACAACAAAAAAGCCAAACCCTATTAAAAATACAGTACTGAACAAATAAAGTGTGAGATCCATGAAACCACGAGACATACCTCCATTTAATCAGTTTCTTCTACTACCTTACAACAATTCTACCAGTCATGCAGTTTTTGTTAGGTCAGATCAGGGACTGAAATACACTGAACTCAGATTGAGTTTATGGTGCAGCAGCCTGAGGTCTAGCTGTGGCCCAGGGAAAGGCGGGCATGTGCAGCTGGCAGAGCAGCTGGAAAAGGATGGACTGGGCCTTTTAGCAGCTGCCTGCACACAGATGGGCTTAACGCAATTGGGAGGCTGTATTCTGAGACAACGACTCACATGTGAGGATATGATGGCTTTGTGCAGTCACTCCACAAGGCACTGCGGCCTGGTTTTTGTAACTATCGTTGAGACACTGGACTGGTCTGCCTCACTATGGTGACACTTATGTTTACAGTATATTTCAAACAGGCTTCCCAACAGTGCCTAGGAATCAGCTGGCATTTTGGTCCAATTTTAAATGGCTGAGAGATAAATAGCAGCCATCCATGGTCAGCAATACCATCAGATACTAAATTCCCCTGGGAATGGGAATTTTCAGGCTTTATAACATCCCTGTTAATTAGTTTCTTAGCAACAATTTACCTTCCTGTAGAGGGTGTCTTTCATCTACAACAACTTTGTCAGATTATAAATATCCCAGCCACACGCATTCAAACTGAAGGGAGAAGTCTCCAAGTAATCTAATTTACTATATTGATTTTCTGCTATGCTCTCCTGGTTATGGAAACCTGGGCCACATTAAGAGAGATAAAAAGCTAGAGGTACTCTGACTGAGTAAGAGTGTGGTAAATATACCAACTGCTGACCTACTAAATCTTTGCATTTGAGACTTTCATTGCTGTTCTGATCTATTTCTCATCTGGCTTTTTGCTCTATAAAGCTTCGTTGAGCTGGAGATACTAACAGTAATACATTCCCAAGATCCTGATTATGTAAACCTGAGCTCTGTTTGCCCATGTTTGTGCTAGTTCAGCAACAGAGATTTAAATCCTGACACTTAGACTAAGGCAATGTTTGTGTTCAGACAAGGGCAATAAGAGCAGTCAGACTGTGTGGGCATGGGACCCTTTATGGTCACCTAGCAGGAAAAGAGGGCCAGGACAGAATTTACAGGGAACTAAAACCACATTGCTTGGGCTTGGCTGTCATTTCCCATTCATGTATGACAGGAGATGCACAAATTCTTAGCAAAGCCTGCAAAAATTTTCCATGAGTCTCATGCTGTTTTCCAGTAGATGGTACTGATCAAGAGCCAGAGTACACTACTTTCCTCATGATTGCCAAAAACTCCACATTAAAAACAGATATCATAGTTAAACAGCATCACATTCTATTTGATGAAACGAGCATTTTAATGGCATCACTTCAAAAAAAGAAGTCCTAAAATTAGATTAAGGCCAGAGCTAATTGTAAAAGCATTGTTAAACCACAAATATCTGTTTGAAAAAAATCAGCCTGTGACAATTATCATGAGAGATTCCTGTCTGCCACTAGCAGGAACACTTGTGGAAAGGGAAGACTGCTGTCTTAAGGATGATTCTTGGATCAATCTCTTGCCTTCTGCAAGCAGATACACTGTACTAGACAGAGAAAGATCTTCCATAATAGCTACTTTCTCTATTGTCTCCAGCTTGGAAAAGGAAGGGAAAGTGACACTTACTCACACCTTTGCTCCTTTCTAGAAGACACACTCACAGGAACGGTTTAAAACATTTGCCTTCGCAGACATCAGACTTGCAGTCAAAGCCAAACCATAGCAAGTATCTGAGACGCTAATGCCACAAGGCCAGCCCTGTCACACTGAAGCGGGGTAAAGTGGGCTTGCAGCTTCATTCTTCAGTGGGCAGGCTACAACATATATCACTGCCTCAAATGCAAACACAACCCATTCCTTAACCTTAAGTTTGGCAGTAGCAAGTACTTGGGAGGTTTTCTACTCAGCTGAGATTGATATCAGCACTGCTTAAGGAGTATAATACACTGTCTGCTGCAAGACTACCCCTCATGAATAATCTGCAATACCTAGGCACCATGAAATACAAATTCTCAAATGTGTGTTTTGTTTGTGCATGTTTGAATTGCTAATGGTAACTCAATGCAGTTTTGTGTGGTAAATGTATTTTCTTTTAAGGTAATCAACATCCACCCTAAGGGAAGAATAATGGATGCATTTGAAATACAACAATTTAGGCTTAGGCCTCAAAATATGCTTAGGGACAGCATCTAATTATTTTCTGTACACTGAGTTTGAATCTGATACTTCCCTGGAATTATAAGTGCTCATTTACAGGCCCACAAAGTGGAAAGGAAGTTCTAGCAGGACTTGGGAGGTTACAATTGTCATGGAAACAAACTCCTTGGGATCAGTTTCTTTCCAGAGTTTTGGAGGCAACATGATGGGGGGCAGCAGAAAGTTCAGAATATGCTCATTAAGGGGGAAAAAGGGGGAGAGAGGAAGGGTGTTTTTACTTAGCTCCTGGTGAATGGGTTGGACTTCTGAAGACTCCAAGGAACACAGACACAACTTAACAGGACCCACCTTCTGTCACAGCTCCATTGCTTTCCAGGTCTTTGTACAGCCTTTTGGCATGGCTCAGCAGACTTAATTCAAGCATTTTCTCTTTTTGATCGTGCTGATTTTTAAAAAATTTGATATTTAGCTATTGTAAAATATGGTATTTTACTGCCTATGCTGCACAGAAAGAAGTGCACTCATGCTTCAAGTGTCACTCTTCACAGACTTTTAAAATGTTTTGATTCTTTGCTACAGATTTAAATTCTAGGATTGAGGTGCAGGTCTTAGCACACTTGCAAGCCCAAACACAGCTATGGACTATGAGGTCAACTGAAAGGTGGATGATGTTTTAAGTCGGTTGGTTCTGTGTGCCATGGTCAGCCAGCATGGCAGACTTTACCGATGTATACTAGCAATATTCTGCTTCTGAGTAAAGCACACTCTCCAGAGACCCTTAAACTATTCCATATGAGGAGGTGAGTGGCAGAAAATTTAGTGTAAACTCTCAAAAGGAACTACTTGCCAAACTGCAGTTTATGAAATATGAGCTAAAAGCCAGGCCTTTCAAAAGGCACTGGAGTTGTGCTAAGTCAAAGCAGCAAGTTGCTAGCTGTGATCTGGAAAGAGCAAAGAGAACACGAACACCCTATAAAGTCTAGAGCATGGCTGATTTCAGGAAAAAAAGGGCACTTCCGTTGTTCCCATGTTCTTTTGTAAAAAATCACCCACAAGTACAGCATTATTTAGAGCCTGACTCCCCTAAACCTAAAGAAGTTAATACAATATCTCTTGCCCTCATGCAAAAATTCTGCTTTTAGTATAGGTACCAGGAAATCCCATTGAAATTTCCAGTCCAAGCACCTAATACTTTAAAGTACAACACAAATTCCACAGGGCTAATGAAATCCATCAGATGAAGGCTAGAAATGGCTCTGAGTCGAAAGGAAATGCTACTTTTTAGCCAGATTTGTCATATAGTATATTGTAATTGTAAAGACTGATTGGTTTGATGACCTCACAGAAAAGGTGCTACCCATAACTAACAGGAGCTGTGCTCACTATTAGAAATTTATATGGCAGCTGTGGCACCAATACTAAGTTTAGTTTTCAGTAAGGGCAGAAACTCTGATTCTGACTCTGCCAGAAACTGGCAGAACTCTGCCAGAAAGCAAGGGCTGATATCCTCATGCAGTGAAAAACCAATGATCTCAAAACCATTTCTCTAACCAAATAATCTTCAGATCTAAGAGACATGCACAGAGTAAATCAACCAATCACATCTGCTTATCTAAGCAGCAGTGTCCAAAGCTTCTAAATTTATCCCTTGAAAATGGTAACCTGAAAATATAAAGAAACCCAAATAAAATAAGAACTGTTTTAAGAAACCACGACAAAGGGCTGCAAACTGAAAATCAAGGAAGCACAACTCTGCTCTCATGATTTCAAGGGCTGCCTAGATGGAGCTCTCAACTCCCTTTTCCTGTTATATCAAAAGCAAGACAGAAAAAAAGCCGACCCAAAACCCACCAAACCCAAAGATCATTGATTTACCTTTAAATAATAACATATATTATGATTAAGATGTAAATTAACTGCATCATTAGCATTTTGGAGTAAGCACTCAAAGCAGTGTGCCAGCCTCTGAGAAGGCTGCAGAACTTCCTACTACTATGAAATACTGAAGTATTTTGTCTAAGAGTGTGACATCTATGGGAGTGTGTTCTCTTTAGTACATGCTGTTGTTGAAGCTTTACTCAAGAGGTATGTTTGAGAGTAAGGAATTTGACAGACATGATAAAATAATTTAGAATCCTGGCTGCTACTTACGTTATTGATCATAAGGTGCATGATTGTTTTCGGTATCAAGTCGCGGATACATTTGTTGATAATTGACATGTACGAGTCCACAAGATTTCGAATTGTCTCCACCTGTCTCTCCAGCTGGGGGTCCATTGAAAAATTGTCTGCTTGGCCATTCTCATCGTTTTCAGCCTACAGAGAAGAAAAAAAGTGAAGTCTTTCAGACTGCAGTAAACTGGAAATATACTGGGGGGGAAATGGACTTTAACTGTAGTAATCCAGGAACATAAATCACACAAAGAATGTCTGGAGGTTAAAATATGAAGTGCTGGCCTGCTTAACATTAGTGTGTAGCATCATGAAATTTGGACCTTAAAGGTTAATGCAATACAAGATACAAGGCCTTTTTCACAAATTACATTATATACTTCCACACAAATTTGTCATTTTAGATGAAAGAAAGTCTTCAGAGAATGAAAATAAAACCCCAAGAAATGTCTCACATCACTTACTATATTATTTATTATAAAATCTTTTATCATTCAGATTCAGACAGCTTGACTCATGCAAGGGAAGCAGCACAGCAAGTCTAGATTTCAAATTTTACCCTGCTATGGGTAAAACCCATCCTTGTTACTTAAGACTGACTCAGTTGTGACAAATTCCACAGTTCAGCCTCAAACTTGTTAGATGTGAATAGCACCTATATAAACAAAGGATTTATGAAGGATAAACTACAAAAGTATCACTGGTTCCAGTGCTGAAGGCTCGGCATAACATCGGCTGGATTATATATCAGAGATCTCTTTTTCATAAGACAGAAAAAATACTTCTTTGCATGTAAACAGTTGATCTAATTAAAGAAAATACCAGGAACTAACTGAAATCTAAAAGGTATGTACCTGGCTTTGGTCTGGCCTGTATAAATATGAGAAAACCTAAAAAAATAATAGTAGGGTTTTGGTAAAAAATCAAACTGCTCTCTGAAGCTCAAATATGCCAAAATAATGGAATTTCAACCTCGAAAGTACAAAGAACAATGTTCTTTCCCAAAACATTGACATTTAATACTTCTTCCTGAAAATAACCACCAAAGTCATATTTGCATTAACAATAAAATATAAACCTGTTCTCTCGTTCTCTTCAGCATAACATGAAGAAACAGAAAATACTTGAAAAAGTGAATTAACTGGTAACAAGAACTAGTTATATACCAGTGAGATCCCTGTCAGCACAACCCCGTTTACGCTATAGTGTTTAGCTAAAATTCACACATCACTAGTGCTTTACAGATTCCCAGAGCAGTTGAAATTAGTAGCTAACCCATTAGTGAAAGACCATGAGAGCTAGATATGCAGATATATCACCAAAGAGACTGTAATGGTGATGGCTGTAATCTGTTAAGAAATAAGATCCAATGTACCATTTAGAAATAAAACTAAATATATTTAGCAAAGTTTCAAAAGTTCAGATTGTTTCTTATTACAGAAAAACTACCGGAAAACCATCTAATCTTTAAAAATAATTAGCAGTGTTACCTAAAAATCCTGGAACTGTAGAAGATACTCAAAGAACTCTGGATGGAAAAATAGTGTTTTCAGTTCTGTAACATCAGTAGGCACACTACCTTATAAACCTTATTCATTTCATTAATAAACTGCATATGCCAAAAAGTCACAGCCTCCATGTCTGAGAAGAAACTAACTGTAATTTTCCCTGTGAAATACCAAATAAATGGAAAATCACACATCTGTCGTATATCTACAGATTTTAGCCAAGTACTGTGGACTGAAAATGCCCCTTCTCAGTTCCCCTGCATTTGACTTTTCTTCTTCTTTGTCTATATAAAGTACAGTTTGTCCATGTACTTTTTTTCTTCACTGTTTAAATTACAGATTGCAATAGGATTCTTAGCTGGCTAAGCAGCAAAGTGACAGATGTTTATCATTATCCTCATCAAGAGAATGTAAAGTAAAAATAGTAATTTGACTGATCTTTAAGGCAAAGGGTAATAGTCTCTTGTTTGAAATTGTAATAGAGCTGACTTCATATTGTTGATTTATTTTCTCTGAAATAAAAAAAGATCAATCTTTCATGAGTTTACAGTAATTTATTATGAAAGCTTCTGGCCATAGTATTCTTAATGATTTGATGTCTCAACTGAAGGCTTTTCATGCCAAAAATCATCTTGTTTGCACCGCATCATGCACATGGAAATCTGCTTCCAACAGATTTCTGTGCTCTCCAGTACACCTATAAGTGTAGGTCTTATCAGTCTTTCTTCTGTAAGCTGTCTCTGCACTGTGCCAACAGCAGTACCTGAGAGTAAGGCTGCCTGGTAAGGCTGCACATCATAACAAGACAATAGTGATGAAGACACCCTATTCCATCTCCATGCTATTGTTTCAGAACAACTGGGTTTCACACTGAGCATCACTGTGACTCTAGCTTCAGTGCAACCCACTCCTCAGCCCAAGTCCCTGCCATTCTGCATTTTAGAAGGGCTCTTGCAAATCTGTGGCAATGAGTAAACCCCAACCAGAATACATAGGAAAACCCTCACATTTCTCTGCTGCTGTTGAATAGAATGTTCGTGCTAAACAGAAAAGAAGAATGAAGAAGGTGGAAATAGGCTTCTGTTTCGCCTTTCCCAACAGCCAAGGCAGCTACTGTCCATCCCCTTTCAGTGCTTCCCATCCTCAAGCCAGAACTTGCTAGTTCAATCGCAAGTGTTAAGTGACAGCATATGAATCTGGGCTAAGTTTTTGTTTGGTTGACTCTTGCTTAAAACTGCTATTAATTGTTGACAGGGATGGAATAATGTTACTTCTAACAAATACAATTGCCATTACTTTAGGAACTTTTGCAAGTCTCCAACAAAGGAAGTATGAAAGAATCAAAAGTGTTAAAAAACAGGTAAAGAAAATTAGATTCATCTTGGAAAATTCAAACTCAGAATATCTGATGAAAATACACCAAAGATAGAGAAGCAATAGGTGAAGAAAACACGGACAAAGGGAAGGTAACATGGAAACCAGGATAGTGCTTCCATTTATATACACATACCCATTGCCACAGCGATAAGGTTCTTCTACTTTCTCTGCACTTCAGGACAATGAGAATAATATCCATTCCTTGCACTCTGTCTTTCATAAATTGCATTGAAAGTTTGTTGAACAACTTTTCATAAGTTGTGATCCTTGCATGGAAAAATGCCAGTAAACACAAGGTATGTGTCATTACTGCTCTTCTACCTTTCCTGAGTTTAGATACATTCTGTACTAAGAATGCATTAAGGATTAACTAAAGTGTCATACAAGAGAAGACTGAAAACTGCATGTGAAATCTAAACCACTTAAGTGTGTGGGAATTTTACAGCTGGCTGCAGTGGGAATAGGGTTTTACCCTACGTGTGCATTTCTACCAGAAGAGTTATCAGTCTTCTGAAGACTATAAACTCTCTACTGCAAGAGGAATGATTCAGTGTGGCACAAAGGGATGCAGGCTCGAGGAATTGTGTGTGATCAAAAAAACAGAACAAAACAAAACTCACCAAAAAAACCCACAAAACAATAAAACCCTACCAAAACCCAACAACAACAAAACCAACAACCAAAAAAGGAATTGTGCTTCAGGATAATTTTCCTGATAGTGGGAACACGCATTCTGAAGAAAGACCCCCCCAAAAAATTCAGGAAAAGTGGTTCCTTTTGAAATTCACAGCATAACTGGGTAGCATACTGAAAACAGTTCTGAGCTGGCCACACAGAGTGCAATACTTCTAATTTCCATGATTTCATTACATTCAGGGCAGCTGCCAGCATATTTAAGAATGTCTTGTGTAACATTCCTGATGTCAGTTCCAAGAAGGAGCATTTGCCTAGCATTCTCATTAGAGAAGTGTATCAACCAATTTTCTGTAATCAAAAAGGCATTCTATTAAAAATGACTGAGAGGAAGCAGACTGGAAGGTGACTGAAAAAAGGGTAAAAGTCAAAGCAGTGGTAAAGAAATGCTCTGTATGCTAAGAAACATGTTCACAGCTGCAGCAAGAAACCAGCTGCTTTCAAATCTTTAATTTACAGATGCAAGTTCATAACAACCACCACCTGAAAAGTAACTATTCTATCCAGAATATATTAATATTTTAAGTCACAGCTGCTTAATATATGATCTATCTATTCCTGTCCAAGTAAGGTTTCTTTTTAATGTACCAACACAGCACACTGCAGTAGTCCCACCCCCTGCCCTGATTTTTCTTAATCATTAAAACTGATTATTGATATTCTGTCTTCATTGCAGTTTGATGCTGTATATATACTTTAGCTAAGACACTCTCAGCTGTACATAGCGTGCCTTTTGCCAGAGGACTGCTGAAACCACATGATGGCTTCACACAGTGAGGTTTTCTTACTGAAAGGAACCGCAAGTAAATGACAATACATTACTTTTGTGTATTTACAACAAAGCAAGCAGCAGAAAAAGAACATTTCCTGGGTAGCCTGGAAGCTGTCCTTTTCCCTCACAGAGGGTGACTTTGCCACTCTCTTCCATGCTTTCAGCATCTCCTGAATTTGTACTGCTGTTGCCTTTATTGAGCCACCCACAGGCTGCCCCTTTCAGCTACTATGCTTTCATTAGCAGCCTTGAACTGCTCCAAGCAGAGGTTATGATCTGGCCTTCCCTTATACACATGATCTGTCTCACTTTATACCCATGTAGAAGAAAGATATAGCCTAGCTAAATTTGATTCAAAAGTATTTAACTCGCTGGGTTAGCTTAAACAATCGTCTATTCAGATTCTTCTTTGTGGTTACAGACATTGTATAGTACAGACCATTAGCTAAAATCTTCTACTGAATCCACATACTGCTCCGCAGATATTTACATAGCTTTAACAATCCCAAACTTCCAGAATCTATGTTAGGCTTCCTCCCTGTCTTCTTCAGTCAAGAAGCTGATTTGGAACTAAGAGACTGAAAGGAATGATGTGAAAACTCCGACACATTTGGAGTTACTTTTGTCTTCCAGTTCTTAACAGGTTGACAACTAATCATGTCAAATCAATCCAATCTCCTTTTAGAGCAGGATTCAGATCTCAACATTAGATGACACGTTTCAGACTTCAGTAAAGCTTTTTGACACAATCTCAAATTACATTTTCATTACTGGAAGCGTGCTCTCCCTGCAGTTACTCCTTGGATGCTCCTTTCCATCGAAAAGCTGTCAATGGCTCACTATCAAACTGGAAACTATCAAGGGGACTTTCATATGGGTTGTATTTTAAATGTACCTTAAGGCTCAGGATGGTGATGCGCTTATATTTACAGATGAGAAGAAACCAGAAGGGCATGTGAATACATTAAATGACAGGCTTGGAGAAACAGTTTAACAATCTAGATGAAATTAATTATGAATAGAAAATATTTGACTTGGCCAGGAACAGATTAGTTATAAATATACAGCATGAGAATGACCACTTAAGAGCAGTTTGGCAGAAAAGGAACTGTGTCTGCAGTGCAATATAAGCAGAGTATTAGTCAACAGAGTCCTGCTATTATGAAATCAGTACAAGAACTGTGCATCCAGTTCTGCTTATCACACTTTCAGAAATTTGTGGCACATTTTGAGAGTGTTCACAGTAAACCAAAGACGTTCAGGGCTCTGTAAGATATTACTTGAAAGGAAAAGATAAGATCAGTTGGGACTGATGAGTTCAAAAGAAACACCTGTGGAAGGGGAGAGATGAGCGTCTTTGTGGGTAGGAAAAGGTATCAAACAAATACTTGGAAAGTGTTATATGTAAGAACAGGGAAGCACAAAAATAGATGGCCTAGGAGAGCTGCAGAATCTCCTCTGCAGATTACACCAACATCCCTCAGAAATGGCCTAGGTGCAGATACCCTGCCTTGAGGCAGGGAAGACAGCTAGACAACCTCTTTGCAGCCCCTCTGCAGCCAGTGGTGATACTGGGTGAAAGCAGCATGGCAATTGTGAGCCAACAACATAGCAACAAGAAAAGGTGTTTCTGAAAATAAAAAACCCAACAAACCCCCCCCCCCCCAACCAACCAATGAACAACCCAGTATCTTCTACTTTTCCTTTTGTTCTATGCAAAAATCAAGTAAAAAAACCCCCAAACATTGCCATGAATAGCCATCTTCCCTCAATGAATCTGTACTCCAATTTCACCATTTGCTGCCCTGTACGTTTCTCACACAAAGGACTTTTACATAACTCTCCCTGCACTGCAAGTTTTGATTTGGAGCCAACAGCTGCTTCATGCCTTTCAGAACAGACTGCTGGACAAGCAAAAGCAGAAAGAGGCTGGCATAAGGAAAACAGCACCTTTGTTTATAAAACAAATACTACTTAGGAATTTGCAAACTTCTCAGTCAAAGAATTTCCTTGTCATAACAACACATCAAGTGCCCCATATTTATAAGAGCATATTAGAAAAAAAGGGATGTGAGATACTATTGCCATGATATTTGCCATTATTTCAGTGTAGAAGGAGGTCAATGGATTTTAGGAATTCTCAAATAGTGGTGAGTTAGCTAGAATTCAAGTAATGACAATGAAGACTGGAAGTGTGATGATTATCCCAGAAGACGTTCAGGCTGAAATTTATTGTTCATTTGCTACCAAATGCATGAAACACATACCCAGAGGCAACAGCCTGATCCAGCAGTGGACATGAATTGTGAGGGGAACAGAATAATCTATTGCGAAAGGAGGTAGTCAGTAGGCGGAGGCATCAACTGGACATTTGAGGACTAAAGGATTAAAGCTGTGGCTGTGGTATGCACTCCCCCAGGAAGGAAAACAAGTGGAAGGAAATCTTGGCGCTTCTAACAAAGCCAATGAAAGTAGAAAGCAGGAAAATTAGTCATCTATGATGCTGGATCAGAGAACTAATAAGACTTATCACAAAGACTGAAATAACCCCTTGCCTTTTATCTTTGTTATTTACCTCCTTACCAAAACCATTCTTAGAAGAACGGTTGGCAGAACTGAGGACTTCTACTTAGCAGTAACTGTGCAAGAGAAGATCACTTACAAAATATTCCTTATTCCAGCAGCAGTCCGCAAGACTCAGCTGAAGGATTCCTTTAAGGACAATGAATTGCCTTATTTTATGAGATAAAAATTGGGGAAGTGAGTGTTCAGTGTATGGGTGGCGAAGGCAAATCATGGAAAACACATTGCCCAAGATTATGTTTAAAGCACAGCTTATCACTTCATGTGTCTATGTATACAACAGAGAAGCTGCATGCATTTTTTCATGAAGTGTGTTCATTTTAGATGTAAGCACCTAGAATAAAGAATAAACCTCACAATTCTGTCTTTCCTCGATCCTGTACTGAACTCCTATTGCATGGTTCCCCTTCATTTCTTCCAAGATGGTAACTCTGCAGCACTTACCAGCCTCGTTTAAAGAAATTTGAATACATGAGGAGAAGGGTAGCATGCATAGCTGTGTGCATGCTGGGAGGGGTGGACTTGAAGGAGGCTTTACAGTGAAGGAGCTCTGCACAGTGTGCAGTGCAGAGTCTCTGTAAATTACAGCCCTGTCTTTTATTTTTAGTTGATCTAATGAAATGTGTCACCTATAACTGCACTCTTCCGTAATTGATGATGTCTAGGAAAATACTCTGAAATTCTCCTCTGATAAGCACCTAGACAAACTTGATGTTTCCTTTCTGAGATGCAAAAGAGGACATTAAACTGTTTTCACCCCCACATCCCTTGAGCCATGAAAAGTACCAGATCTGTCTCTGCTGGGCCAGATTAAGCCCTGTTTCAACACAAACTCAGTGCAGTACCGACAAATGATCTCCATAGTAAATGATGCAAATAAGAAATGTCAGCATGTTCCAAAATCCCTCACTTAATCTTATTGCCAGTTGTATAGTCTGGATAATCAGTAAATAAAACCCTCTAACTTTGCTGAAATCCTTAGGGGCTGAATACACTTCAGAGAGCACTTCCTAATTCATTCTCATTAACCTTCCCAGCTCTAAACAAAGTAATTTCTTACTTTTCTTAGCATCTGATTTTTCCACTGGCCTCTGCAACACCTGATTTAGCAGCAATGATTTCTCACTTGTGATTTCTGTTTTGAACTGGCATTGTTCTTTCTCCTCACACATGCTTGCTGGAATAGCACGAATCAGCAAGATTTAAAACCTCCCATTCTCAAGTTTGAAGCCCCTAAAGGGAAATTGCAGTTGTGATGCCAAGGAACACAGTCGTACGTTATTTGACTTTTCCTCGGCCAGGCTGACAGCGGAGGGGGAGGTAAGGAGGAAGGAAGGGGGAAAGGAGAGGAAGATGGCATTTTAATAGCACCCACACTGATTTCACACAGTTGGATCACTGTGCTCTGGAGCAGCACCATTTCCTTTCCCCTTTGCTTTGCATTCAGTCAATACTGCTAAACCAGGCTGTATAGGAAAAATTCTCAATCTTTGTCTTGCAGCATGGGCCACATTTTACTACAGAAATCTGTCTTGTGGACACCTCCCCTCACAGGCTAGCTGGCTAGCCCACTCTTCACCCTCATTTTTGACAGGCCATTACCAACTAAAGCCTTGTTGAGGCTCACCCCACCTTCAGACCAGATGGGACAACATTCCTGTCAGTAGACGATGAATTATTCCCCTCATTGCTCACCCCAATTCTCACAGTCTCTGTAGCACCCACATCAAGTGCTTATCTGAAAAAAACCTAATAACAGGAATGAATTTAATCTAATTTAACAAGTGGACATATAAGAACCACCAGAATCTCATATAGATAAATCTGCCTTTCCCAGATGTTAAGTCATATACCAAACATATCTTGGCCAGAGTTCTCATCAAAATATTTCATTTGATAATTCAGCTTCTAAGATTCAAAACTGTCATACACATTAGTAGGTTTTCCATAAGCCCTCCATCAGGCAGAGTGGCAGTGGTCTACAAATTCTGGCAGGAACTCTTACCCCAGTAGGATGTCAATGATCGGCACCATCCATACTCCCCATTTAAGAACCCCATTAACTCTGCAAGCAAAATTTTAAGCTGCAACATTCCTCTAACAGAAAAACCTCAAAACTGATCAGAAGAAGAATTTGAAAACACTGAGAGCTTTACTGCAGTGTAACAAATATTGCTAAACAAAAGAAAATCATCCCTACAGGAGCACAGAAATTGAAAATTATTGAGTAATTTTTTTTTCAGGAGAATAAATAAGTTATGAGCAACTATGCTGCACATAATCCTGGACCAAATGAAATTAGATACTGCTTTATGACATGACTCCCATTTTGTACAAATATGCTAAACCCCTTCTAAGTATCCTGCAAAACCAGTAGAAAATGAAAGATTATTTTTTTTTCTCCCTAAAATAAAAGCAAATTATATTTAAGCAACAGTGAGATTCTGGCAAGTTAATACACATGACTATAAGCAACATGCATAAACACTTCATGTTATAAGACCACACGCTTGTTAGCACAAACCAAATGAAACTATAAAGTTTACACCTTAAGTCACTCTGAACTCGTGTCTATGGGGAAGTTACAGGACATCAGTGATTAGCACTCTACCCTGAGGTCCAAGCAGGCACAATACAGAGTTTTCCTTTGCAGTTAAGATCACCTGCCTTTGTTGTTGCCACAAGCAACCCTAACCTTCAGTTGGATAATTTTGCAAAATTACTTTGAACTGTGCCATTTTCAGTTCAAATGTTTGATTTCTCACCTCCACCCCCCACCTTCTGTTACTGGTGAGCAGCAAAATGTAAAGTCAAAGCTAATTTGACATTTCCCATTTTGCACAGCAACCCCACCAAGGAACCCCATCCCTGTGGCAGTGCAATGAAGACTCAAACTTCTTTCAGACAAGGAACATTAGCTCATACACACTCCCAAGGATTAGAACTGGTTTTGTCAAGAACAACAAAAACTGCCACACCACTAGGGTTAGCCTCTCGCTTTTTAGAGGGTTTATGCCTGCTGAGCAAAACTGGGTAGTAAGAGCAGTGGTTTAATGTATCATCCTAATGACTGAATGTCTCACAGTGGAGTTACAGATATAAAAGTTTCACTCTTCTTCCTCTGTGGTTCTATTTTAAAATGTTTTCTGTAATAAAATTACTGTGAGACAGCTAAATCTAAGGGCAGGCATGGAACTTGAACCCATGGCCTTCTGGCTTAGAGGTGAGACTATTCCTAACTGAGCCAAAGTGACACATACATAATATGCTTTCAAGGTTTTTAGAGAGCTCTGTCATGATTTAAAAACACTAAGTCTTTGTGGTACAAACCACAGAGCAGGAAAGAACTGGGGCTCCCTTTTTACTGCTAATTTTAGCTTATGAATTGTTTATAATCTCCTGCAGAATACATAAAACCGTATTCTGCCATAAGCTAAGAGAGAACAGCCTTTCAAAACTGATTCTTAATTATAGTGTTCCCCTGCTAGATGGGATGGAGGCAAGTTCCAAAATTGTGTCAGAGTATATGAAGTGATAAAATAAGGATGGGTGAGCTATTTTTAAACACACTCAAAGACTTTGAGGTCAAAATCCCTGAATTTATAGCCTTATGGCCATATTAAGACTCATGGATTATTAACACCTGTATGGTGAGATTCAAATATAATTTCATTTGAAACACCCTCTGGCTTCAGAGCATGTGTTCCCTACCAGTTTGCCTGCCAAACTGGGGCCCCCCAGGGAGCCACCTTTAAGCACACATTATATCCCTACTGTAGACAGGCATTTAGGAGACAAATGGGATGAGATGCTTCCATTGGGTGTATTCCCTCCTCCTTTCTTTTCCCAATACATTTTGCAAATAAGGGGCCCACCTTTCCAGATGGGCAGGAAGCAAATAGGTTAGAGAACATTTGAGGAGTTAGTAGGCAAAAGCATATATTTGCTTCTTACTCTACCCAGCCAAGAAAGTTAATACAGCCTCAGGCCATGGTGCTACTCCGTTGCTGCAGTTGTGTTTCCCCTTTGAAGGGGCAGCTGGGCACCTGCTGGAGGGACAGGATTGAGAGCTGCTTCCCAGTAGGATCTGGCCTGGTTAAAGGAAAGTGATCCTGCCCTCTCCTACACTGTTTCTTCTCCACTGCAAGAAGAGAGGCTTAGCAACAACTCCTGAATGACCTCTTGGATAACCCAGATTTGTAACAAAATCATTGTTTTGCTCATGGAAATAAGCCATGTACAGGAATTACCTGGCAAGAAACTGGAACTGCCTTTCCCCCCACAAGCTTCCCAGTGCTGCTAAGTAATGGTCCTGATCTCAGTTTTGACTCAGGCAGCATTTGGCTATGTTAAAGCTGTCACCCACTATACACATACTGGTTTTCTTTCAGTAATGATCAACATACACTATTTGTTTTGAAAAAGGAGAAAAGCAACTGAGTGAGGAGAAACTAACTGCACAGACTTTCGCTGCCTTAAAATGAAAGTGTTAACAGCTCTCAAACCCTTTTCCCCATTTTGTTGTTGACAGCCTACAGAAGTTTTAGGTGTGTTTTGCTCTAGAGGCCAAATGAGTGGCATCAAAGGCTTCAGGACTCTGACAACACTGCAAAATTATTTGCACCATTTACAATGTTCATTTTGTAACTGAGGAAAGGTTTTTGGGAAGCCATTGCACAGAGATAAGCTATTGTTTTGGAGAAGACCATACAGTAGTTAGAAATATCAGAGGAAGACAGAAGGCTCTAAAGGTATTTTCAAGTGAGTGAATTTTTTTGCCCAATTTTTGAAATTGCATTTACCTGAGCAAAAACTTGGCATATGGATTTCCATGCAGTGATGTGTAATGTAAAATACTAATGAATGGTAGGTGGCTAAATTAAAAGTAAAAACATTAGTCAAAACAAAACTCAGACCTTTTCTTGATTATGGATTTATGGAGTAATAAAACTGCAGAACATGCACAAAGCAAAAACCTTGGAAAAAAAAGGTTCAATACAGAAAACATCTACTGAGCAGTTAAAAAAATCTAGTGTTCTTGATTCTGCTGTAATTCACGCACACTCATATTTCAATGAAAAGGAGTTAGTAGAAGAGGTTCTGTATTATATCTAACAGAAGACTATGATGCATTCACTTGCATTAGAGAGCCTCCCAGCTGGAGCAATGGTGAACGGATCCATGTTCCTTACTTAGACAGTTTGCAAGTATTTTATATTTTTTACAAATCCCTGGTATTAGACCACCCTATAAGCGTTAAAGACTCATTCTTCCAAAACTTCCCAGTCTTGGTCTGAAAAATCTTTACAATAGCAATGTGGTGAGTTCTGGGACACTTTCTCTCCTTGAGGTCAAGAGATATCATTCCTGCAGACACCCATTACTTACTTAAGAACTGTTGCTTTCAGGAGTTGGGCCTCATTTTGGGCCAGTTGCAGTCACTAGGAATCCTACCTCCAATATCCATCAACATTTATTCAGACAATAACCACTTCCTTATGTTTCAGAAGTGACAAAACCAGTTTTAAAGCTTTTCCGACACGTGCCCTCCACAAGTTTGATTTTCAGGCACACAAAATTACCCAACTCCACTCTGCACCACAAATCATCCCTCAGGTACATCCTGTACTTCTACATCCCACTCTGCTCCCAGCAAAGCCTCTGGCAAAATTCTCACTGAGTTTGATAGTCCTGTCCTATTCCCTCCAGTTCCTAACTAAGGTTAGTTTCTTTCCTCTAAGTATAAACAGAAATCAGCAGGTAAAAAAGTTTTGTCTAATGTGGCACTAAGGCTGTGGAATGTACTCCCACGTGAGAATGGCACAATAAAGTCATTTGTTTAAAAGTAAATTGAAAACATTCCAGTCTTCTTTGGCTTACAACTACTAGCTTTAGTTTCTGCACAGCACTGTAAAATGTCTGGCATCAAAGACACTTTGTACATTACGCTGAACTTGTATTAGACACCGTTCAGTGGCCCATTAATCACAGCAAACAAAGATCCCTTGCAAAAACGAAAAAGTACTGATTTTTCACATGTTCGGCATGGACTAGGAGAGGTTAACACCACAGCTTTCTGGATACTACACATTCTGAGACATGAAGTGTTGACAAGGCATCTGAGAGGGTGCAGATTTTTCAGTTGATAATTACATGTTCCACATTAAACAATTCTTATATGTGCCCAATTCTCTCTCAAATTAGACAAAAACTTACCTCATTGTAAACGAGCACTATTTAAATTCAGATGCCTACAAATGCATGTGCTTCTTTTGCACCTACACAGATACCATGCATGTGTGCAGGGGCAATAGTTATTGGCAAGAAAATCTACAGTAATGTGAACCATGGTTCACATGAACCTTCAATGACCACAGCTGGAGAAAGTGAAGGCTTATGTGAAACACACACTAACAGAAAAATTAGCCTGAGGGAATGTGATTGCGTATTTGGAAATGTTGGAAGAGGAATGTGAACTGAACCAGTATAAAATGAAAAGACATAAAAAGGAAAACCAGTTAGTGGCTAGGCAAGCAGCAAAGGTAGCACAGAGGAAAGACCATGGTCTGGAGTTGCAGGGTGTATTTCAGGGTGCAAATTACTGATAACATCAAAGGAGAAAATGCTGTGTTGCAGAAGTGTGAATTACTGCTGTCAGCTCCACGGCTGTCATGGGCAGTTTCTTGTCATCTAGACCAAAGCAGGTGAAAACCTGAGTCATCGGCCCTGAAGCTTGCTATTTGACAAGCTGATTTCCATCAGGTTTGTTAGAGCAAAGTATTTTGGCTAGCAAGCTTTCACAGACAAAAGGTCTTGCACCTGTCTCAGGTGAAACAAAATTTGCTCATGATTATCATTCTTTCCTAACCAGGACAGGAGATGTGAAGGGAAGCAGTAAAGGAATAAACCGCTACCCTCAAAAAAGACACACTATGCAGAATCTCCTGAAAGTATCACTCGTATACACCTATGGGCAGTCATCAGCTCCCAGTAACTCAACAGCTTCTGCTACTGCTCATGGAATGGCTGCAGAATTACAGTATGAAGGTATCAACATGGTACTTGGGTGTGTGGAACAGGAAGTGCAGCACCCACAGTGATGCAAGTACAGGTTTGTTAGTTGAACCATGACTCTATGCAAGGCTTTTGAACATGCTTCTAAAGAAACACTTTAAAAAAGAAAAGAATGAAAGATGGCAGAGCATGCCAGACTCAGCTAACTGATTTTCTGACTAAGAAAAACTTGACAAATCTTCAGTTCAGCAAAGTGGCACCCTTAGGAGATTGGCAATTAAGCTTATAAAGAAAAGTATTAATGAAAGAATAGTCCAGTAAAAACCTGTCTAACAGGTAAATAAATGATAACATGGGAGGAAGAATTAGCAGCCTGGAAGGATCTCACCATCAAAATGGCCAGTGGATCAGTCTTACTGAAATAGAATAGCATGAACTTGCTAGTTAAATTTGCTTCTGCCCATAATACAACATTGTGAGGTACTGTCAACAGAGTGAGGGATTGAAGAGTGTCCTGGAACACACGGATAACTTCAAGGACTGGAAAAACAGAAACAGGATGAAATAATAATTATATGCTGACAGACTAATGACAGCTACTACACTGGTCTGGGGGCTCATCAGCTAGCAATAACAAAAGAAAATAAAGCCCAAACACAGCTAACTAAGCACTAAATACTTCTAAGACACTGGTAATACATGGCCATGAAAGACCAAATGTGTTTGTATTCTGTGTTATGAGCAATGCATGTCCAACAGAGAGAACACCATTTTGTATGGCACTGGTGCAATCTCCAGATCACTGACAAAGAAGGCTGTAGGTTATCTGGTGAAAGATAACACTTTACATTTCCCTTGTTTCCAGGGTTGCTGCATTATTTCTCTAAGAGTCAAGTGAAACTGCATTGCCAGAACAAGCAGATTTTATCACAACAGCACTGAAACTGCTTTTCAGCCTGCACAGGGTAGAGCACTGCAGTCGTTGATAGCCCTAGACAGTTAAATTGAAACAGCTCTGCATCTTATATGAAGTATATGGCTCTCTTCTTTCCTCCCTCCCCCACAAGGTTCTTGTCCATGTTTCAAGCCATAGTTCCCTGCTTCTGAGCTGGAAGTGGCTCTGCATCAGCTCTCCCATTAAGCTGGGAAATATATCTGGGAGGAAGGAGCAAAGATATTTGGTTAGTGGTCTCAAAAAACTCCCATGTATACAGTGATCAACCCAAAGCTGCTTCTGCTGCTTACTAGGCCTGGGTAAAGAGGAATGTGGGCTTTGGAAAAAGCTTTTCTTAAGAAGCCACTGGGCAACTGTTGTTTGACCATTTTCTTCAGTGGGAGCTGCAGGAGTATTCCATGTTCACAGGTCTGTGCAGGGCTATTTAGGGAGCCTGGTGACACTAGAGAAGTGGTGTAAAGAAACAATTCCTGCTCTTCCAAGCATGATTTTCCCTTTTCTGTATCAGTTCTCTGAATCTTCACCTTCTACAGATTTTCACGTAGGAGGAGACTGTCCATAAGGCATGATCAGAATCAGGAGGAGCAAATGAAAACTCTTAATGTCAGTACAGTGAGCTGGTCTCACTTGTCACCTCTATCACTTCCAGAAGCCTTCATCCAACTTGGCAAGAGGGCATGACCCTTGTGTGAGAAAAGCAGGCAGCTGAAAAGGCAGGTAAACAGCTGACTAAAGATCTTGATGCTCTGATTATCATGTGGGCTGCTGGTTATAGCTTCCACATAATGGAAAAGGGAAGGAAAAACTTTATCTGAAACCCTAAAATTAACAATTAAATTGATAGGAGCAAGTTGGACTGGACCCTTGGTACTAAATATCACACCTGAGACAATCACTGTGTCAGTGACTAGTCTCATCTAATGCAAGGTTGCTTCAGAATTACTGAAAGATCAAATTACACATTTGAGAATCTGTTACTCCAGTTAAATTTCCATATCCACTTAGTGAAAACTTTTGGGGTGTTTTCCAGAAGGCGAATGGTAGAAGGGGGTGAAAGGGAGGTGAACTCTAGAATAGAATCTATTTTCTGGCTACCATCCTTTCAAAGAGGAGGAAAAAGCCACCAAACCAACTTCATCTTAAATTACAGGCATGCAGACAAGCTCTCTCAGCCCCAGAAATTCATCCTACATGTTGACTAATAGTCGAACTATTACAGCTCTAGCATGAAAAATAGGCTAGGCTTCAACTGAAGACTGCCTGTAGCTAATGATGCAGTGGAATGAACATTTTTATTCCAGCTAAACCATTCCTGTTCCTGTAAAAATAAAGAAATCCAATCTTGGGTTATGAAAAAGCCCTGAAGAACTCTGCGTAATTCTTGGCTTAAAATAATACCAGGCATTTTAACAAATCTGTATATACAGGATATGTTATCTATGAAGTCAAACATACATATAGTTGCATACATGTACATGCAGAGTATAAATATCTGAAGTGAGGTCAGGGAGTGGAAGAGAAGTTGGTGACTGTATCTTAGAATTTCACATGTATAAGTGCATTACAGAGTTACTAAATTTTAACATAGCTCCTGTCTCAGGCTACAGAAAACTAAAAAGTAATAAAGAAAAACACCAGAAGGAAGTGCAGCAGGCTGTATAGCATCTGCCTGGCAAGGCTGCCTGACATAAGCAGGACTTGCCTGGAGATCTTCCTGTGGTTCAGCCCCTGGCGCCATAAGTTGGGCTTGAAAGCCAAAGCAGTGGAAGGAGGTAATTAAAAGTGACTCTGCACCACTTCGCTTCCAAAAGAGTCCACTGCAGCCACCGAAAGAGGACAAGAAAGGATTCAGGGGTATGTATAAAACAAGGATTGTGTCTCTCCAGCTTTAGCGATTTCCATTATGGAAGCACAGCACTTTACTGCTTTTAACCTTTATGCCTCTGAAGTCAAATATCAACTTTTTGTTTTGATTTCAGCACATAAAATGCAAACTCCAGTTCGGCCAATGTCAACAGCTCATTCTCCCTAAGCCACAAGTAAGGTGCAGGGTATAAAAAGCACCACAAGGTAGAAAGCTGAAAAGTGGAATTACACACAAATAGTGACTGCCACCAGAGATTCTGCTGGCTAGACCAGCGATTTTCAAGACTATGAAACTCAGAGAGGGTGCGGGGGAAGACCATGAGTTTCAAACCATCCTTTTGGCTGCAGGAACAACTATTAAAAGAAATTAAGAAAAAAGTCAGACCCCAGAAGAAGCAGAAGACAGCATGTTCCAACTCTAACCAGCTGAAGGAAAGTTTATATAAAAACAATCACTTGGTTAGTGATTCATAAGGAAAGAATCCCTAAGCTTTCTTCAGGGAAACCCCAGTAAATAACATGTCTAAAAACACATGAAGATGGTGTTGTCTGTTCCGTTACGATACTCAGTCCACATGATAAAACCTTTGGCAGCAGAACAACCTACTGAGCACAGTTCACTTTGGGAAACCCAAAAAACAGTAAGCACTGCCACGGCTTCTAGCTAAGTCTGCCTCATATTCCAGTTCTTGTATGACATGTCTAATGCAAACTGGGAAGAAACGTGAAAAGAACTCTTTTTGTTACATCATTGGAGAGTGCTTCTCTGTTGACTACATGCAGTCATACTCTCAGGATATATAAAGCCTGGATTTCAATACATTTTGCATCCTTTATAACTACATGTTATGGATTTAAATATCCTGCTGTACTACGCCCAACGAAACAGAATGAAAAGCTTGCTGCATGCACAGCCTCTCTGGAATATGTTATCAGACACACAGCAGGCTGTGCAAGAAATAGTATTTTATCCACAGAAGGGATGGATATAACTTGCAATATAAAACTTTGGCTATAAGTGTTATTTTTCTTTAATTCCTTTTTTTTTCTTTTTCTTTTTTTTAGATCAGCACAAAATTTGGAAGCGTGTTGTATATTTTTAAGCATATCTTCCAGCAAAGAGACTTTAAACTCAGTAAAGTAAGATCATAAAAACAAGAGAAATTACAGTGGTTTCCAAACAAATGACCTGATCTGAACACCGTGACGCCTGAACTTGGACTGACTAAAAAACTCTACTGTTGGAGATTCCAGGTAGGAATATTAACAAAAGCATTCTGTGTCAAGCAGAGCTTACGTTCTGCAGCAAAGCCGCTTAGTTTTTGCAGATGTCCAGGAGGACAGAGTGGAAACTTGGTAGCAACTTACTAATAATTTTACCTTGCTCTCTAATGACTTTTTAGCTTGTTAAGTGTGAATGTGAACATTTTAACTTGCACTGGAAATCTCCCCTGCCCAAAGTTATTCCTTTTCATACTGAATACAACGTGCTTTAGTTTATGCTGCTCCCTGTATTTTCGGCTGCTGTAGATCCATAGCAGACTCCAGAAATTTTCCAGGATATAGCCAGAAACTTGTCACAGAAAAACCTGAAGGTTGGAAGCACTGAAGAGTCATTCCCAAGCGACTGTGGAGTTACCATAGTAAAGCAGTGTTTTTACCAAAATTCTCAGCAACAAAAGCATTAAGCATCACTGATATTTGACTTCAAATTTTCCATTGTCAGTAAGGGTTGAATTTGGAAGGAACAGAGTAGTTGTGACAAACTTTCAGGTATTTGCCTATCTGTAAACTCTGGTAGATAGCTTAGGGCTCTTCTATACATGATAAAATAGATTTCATAAAAAGCTATGAAAGAGCAGCCTATAGGCCACCAGTACTGAAGAAGCAAGAGTTCTCCCAGAAAAAAAAAAAAAAAAGCAGCTGCAAGTAAGATACAAGCAACTGCTTTAAAACAGGAGCATCATTTAGGTCAAGTAAACCATTCCCACACCTGAAATGGAAGACTTAACTAGAAAAAACGTAGACAAGAATGACTTGGCCTGAAAACCCAGCAACACACAAAAGAGGGACAGATAACACTGGGAAGTCCTGCATCCTTTTATCTTTCATGGAATGGCAGTGTTCCTGGGCCTTACCAGGGAAAAGATGTGTCTGTGTTGCCCATAGACAATTACCTAAGAACCTGGCCCTCAGGACAGCTGAGCTTCTGCTTCCAAGGACCCACTGTCTATGAAAGTGACAGTGGCCTACAGTCAGGAGATCCAGACTTGGAAGTAATAATCACAGATTATTCTAGGCACAGACCTGTAGAAATACATGCAATTCCCCAGTGGTATCCTATCAGAAAAGATCTGAATTTTTATGGGAAAATGTCGATACTTGTATACACTAAAGGAAGCCCATTAAGCATACTTGAGAAACAGACATACACACTCTGTCAAAAGCAAAATCCTCTGAAACAAAAAGATGGAGAACTTCATACACATGCTTACATCTTACACAGGTTACAAGGATTCCTGATTTTAAATCACTTGAACAACTGACCCAACAAAACCACTTGAGCAAATTTCTAGACATACTCTAACCTGAGATGCTTCCACCATGTAAGGACAGACATTTAAATAACTACTATTAAAGATTAACTGAAGAGAATCCGGTAAATAAATAGGATAATTAATCAGCACTTGTTCTTAAAAGATAGGCAGAAAGAAATCACTGCATACTCAAAAGATGTTGGAATGAAGTATTTTTAAAGACAAAGGATTAAGACATCTTGCCACTCCTGCTCCAGGACTGCCTTCTCAGGCTTGAAGAGAGAACTCCCATGAAACAAACTGTGTTCCTTGTTTAGAGCATTTATTAGTATCAAAATAATCCTAATCCCCTGTCCTCTGCTAGTCAGAGCAGTGACAAAAAGGTAATTTGCCTCAAGACCCTCCGTTTCCAGAGGCACTCAAGGCTAGTGACAAGCCTTTAACAAAACCACAGACAGGACACTGTTTCACAGTTATCCATCAATTCTCTCACATCTTCTTTAACTGCAAGGAGAACCATGTTTTCACTGTAAGTTTGTAAAATGGGATCCTAGTCCATGATTGCAGCTTCTAGACAAATAGTATCTATTCATGGTATTAAAAACAGCTGCTGGAAAGGCATCATGCTGTGGCTTACAAAAGAAACTGTACAAATAAGATGGAACTAAATAAAAGAAATATGACATGGGGCAGAAATCACAGCCTCAATCAGACAATGCCAGGACTAGCTCTAGGAAAGGACTTTATTTTAGCAGAACACAAATCAGACTACAGAAAGCGTGGAAAAAAACAACAGTCCTCTAAATACAACACTAAGGACAACACACCCACCCACAACAGGTGAAATTTTAAATCTGTGCAAGTTGATGCCATTGATTTTACCATGCCCATCTTCCACTCTTTCCATGACCTAGACTGGTTGCAATTAAACCATTTCTGAGCATACTCATCAGGTTAAGAAGCCTGTCCTGCAGAGTAGTATATAACAAAGAGCACAAGTTCAATTTAAAAGAGAAAGAATGTAAAGGAAACAGGGTAAAGCCACTTATTTCTCAACTGCAGGAACAGGGATTTTAGGAACAAGGGTATAAAAGCTACTCTTTGCAACTACCAGTGCAAAGAATTGCACTGATCAAAACATCCATAGCAAGCTCTTCCCAGTTCTCCAAAACTGGCACACTCAATATATTGTGTCATATAATACAACAAACAGGGAACAACAAGGACAAGGAAGGTATCAGTCAATCAAAGGCCACAATGGAGCTGGGAAACAGCTGGGACAGGAGCTGAGGAGTGACCACAGAATAGGAACACATGACATCAAGGAAGGAGTTACATGAGTCAGGAATGCAGCTCCAGAATGGAGGATTTTACCTGCAGAACATGGGGCTCGAGTCTGACTTGGCTTATGGAAAGTAATCATAAAACCACCTCCACAAAAAGAGATAGGTAGGAAAGGTTAAAGAAGTCCAGGATGAACTATGTATCATTGCATATATTGGGTTTTGCCCAAAATGGAGTCAGGGAAAACAGCATTCAATTTCTCCTGATCATCTTGTTTTCCCTTGTAAATGAGAAAAAAGAAGTATCTGGCCATTCACCAACTGCCCTCCACCCTCATGTCCAATGACTACATTTCCTGTTATACTGTAAATGCTATGGAAGGGTGAGTCTGGTGACATTTTTGGCAGAAAAAAATATTTCTAATTTTTATTCACTCCCAGTTACTTCTCAGGAGTAGATTTTTGTGCAGTTACTGATTTGGAAGACAAGGAAGGTATTTTAGGATTGTCCTAAAGCCTTATAACACTTGTGAGTTTCCCTTTCTATTCAATGCCCCTCATGGATGACCACACACTGTTGCACTAAAGGGGCAATCAGATCTTTCTGGCTGCAGCTGTTCTGAGACCTGGAGTCCAAAAGACCTTTGTGACAGAGGTTGCTACAGCACAGTCCAGAAGCACCTTCCTCTCCATCAGCCAACTCAGCACTCATTGACCAGGGCTGGCAAAGCATCCTTCAAGGTTTGACACCATTATTGCCTTCCCCAAGTCAAATCTCACTATATGCCCAGAATAGGGCTGACACTTATGTTCTATAATCTGAAACTTCACCACCAGAGTTTTCACGTTTCTCTAGAGCTTCAATGAGATCCTTCATCAGAGTGGAAGTGGGGCAAAAATGAGCTGTGCCATAAAGAATGAAGAATTTAAAAATATTTTCAATATGCAGATGCCTGCCAAAAGCTCAGGAAAGAGCCCCTCCTGGATATGTTACAGGAATTCAAAAAAAAAGTTTTCTTGCTTCTAAATTTCCTGGAGTTTGCTTAATGTCAGCAGTCCCATTTAACAGCAGAAATGTAAAACCCTGTGACAGCTATTGAACCCCCGACCTCTGATAGGCAGTTACCAGCTTCGCTGAGACTGGTTTTGAAATCATTCAGTCCCTTAGCCTGCATCTTGTTACAGTCAGTGCAACTGATGCAATACTATGAATCTCTTTTTCCCCTGTACATTTTAACTCTCTCCTGCCAGCAATTATTTTACTCATACAAGAATATAAACCAGGGCTGCTCTGTTTCTTGGGGAATATTCAGGGAACAAGGTTGCATCTAGTTTAGTTTGAACTAGTAAATATTCAGGAGACAAGGAGATAGTTTTTATCTGAAACATGTTTTCATACCCTTGAAACAGTGAAGCAGCAAGAAAGGACTGAAAAACAGCCTGCCATTTCCTTTGCTCCCTGTATTTTGGACTGCTTTTGAGCTAGCATGTGTGAGCATGCACACTCACTTGCTTGGTCTGCTCTTTTGCACCGTGACTTCATTGTAAAATTCAATTCATCTGTTTAAAGCAACAACTGAAACACTGTCTATAAAATCATGGCATATTTCCACTTAGAAAAAAAAAAAATAAAGATTAACACTTCATTTAAAAGTTATTTTTAAACCTAGTTGGCCTGAAGCCAATTTTAGACAAAACTGAAATGGATTCTTCTTTTCCTAGAATGCAATGCCTTCCTTTTCTAAAATAGTGAAAAAAAAAAAATTCCTTTGCAACAAACCCAGTTTTTGTTACGAGTCTTTACTTTTTCTAGTTTAGTAACTTAAGTTGAACACAGACTTGAGCAATCCCAGAGCTGAACCACTTTTAGTTTGAATTTGCCTGGGCACTTGCAGGGCATCATCACAGCCGGTAACTGGCTGAGTCAGAGTTTATGTCTGGGGGGTGATTGAAGACCCTTCAGAAACATGGCCAAATTTGAAAAAGAATGCATCAGAGCCTTATTACAATGCAAAGAAAGATACATATGGCTTCTGGCACTATATCTGCACTTACATGTCAATAGCCAAGCATGAAATAGATGAACTGTTGTTATATATGTAGGCAGAACGGGTATCACTAAGTTCCCATTTTCCAGGACTGTCTGAAGAGCCAGGAGGACATCTGGTCTTCTTAATGAAGTAGCTGATCTGGAATCTGGGCTTAGTAAAACTATCCCCCTCAAAGAAAAAAAATGAGGGAAAAAAAAAAAAAGAAAAAGAAAAAAAGACAGACTTGAATCTAAGCAATTAATATGTCACCAAGAAGTATTTTAAGGAATAACAGGCAAACTGACCTGGCAGGGAGAGTATTTTCCTCCCCCTTTCAAAGGGAATCCTATTTTCCCAAGAGAAAATTCAAACTAAATTGCACTAACTGAACTTACATTCAGTGAATGTTCACCCGCACAGTATTATCTGTGACAAATTCATTGAGATGTGAATACAGGATTTATATACTTCAATTCTATGTGTTTTGTAAAGGGTATCAGCAAGTGCAGTAATGCTAAATAATTAAAAGGTAAGAGCTTTGTAGTCACGTTATCCACAAAGAAGTAATTTAATCAGATTTTTATTTTCCAACTTGAATTTTCTCAAGTCTGAGCTCAACATTAAAGTCTTTGATTCTTCAAATTAAGCATAAATAATTGGCTAGCTCAGGGCTTAAGGATGAAAAAAAAGGGTTTTTTTTTAGTGTTACAAAGTGTCACTTCTTTTTAGTATCTACAGATTCTGAATCAAAATTTCATGAGGACACAGCATCGATCTCATCTTTTAACCTAACAATGTTGGACACATCCTGAAGATGGGCTTCATGGGGATGTTACAGGTTTTGCTCTTGTTTTCAAATAGCAGGTTCTGGAGGGCTGGTTTGGAGGGATATTTTTGGCTTTTTTTTTTTTTTTTTTTTTAAGGAGGATGATGAAAATGCACTGGGGAGGAAGCAAATTCACAATGGGGATTAAGTCAGGAGCATTCAGTTCCTCTGTCTTCAGTACCTGGACTGAAAGTACAATGCTCTGTGCAACATTACACTACTTTTCCTCTGCTCAAGGCTGAGGAGTGGATTTCAGTTTTCATATTAGTAAGATGCAACCTGCCAGCATGTGCTTGCTGAATGAGACAGGTCTTCATTACCTCATTCTACAGGACCCTTCTACAGATTTTATCCAACAAAGCTTTTGAAGATATCTTTAACTATGTGAAAAAAACTCAATGATTGTGCAACAATAAAAAGTAAAAATAAAATTATGAGTAGCCCACTGATGATTATAAACCCTCTTCAATTCCCTTCCTCCACATTTTCTTAGGAACTCATTACTCCAATGTTTATTTTTATTTTTATTTTTGTAAATCTAAGAATGCAAAACTAAAGGCAGAGGTATAAAAGCAGCCACAATCTGGATGGGTACAGGATCTTCACATATCTGCATATGACATGATCCACAGTATGAATGCCACACTGTGCATTACTAGCAGGAGGGTTACAGTCCTACTAGTAAACAAGTGAATCTGGACCAGGACAGTAAAGAAGAGTTATGCAGCTTTGCAGCATAAAGCTGCATAAGAAGATTTGAGAAACCATCATCCCCTCAATCTGCCCTTCCTGTCTTCCCCCAATCCTTTCTCAAACCCTCTCTAGTCCCCCTTCAGGTTTACCCATTTATTTTTTCATGGCACTAGGTGCAGAAATCTCAAGATGTTTGTGGGATTTGACCCCTGCAGGCAGCAGGTTAATTCTACCTGCCTAACTAGGGTAGTGTAGCCTCCAGAATCCAACATGAATAACCTGTGTGAAAGAGAATGAGGAGAACCAGAAGAGGACACAAGAATCCTTAAAAGGAACTGTGTCCAAGAGAAGGACTAGGATGTTTTTCTGGAAATTTCTTTCGGAGTTACCTTCTGGATGATAGCCCAAGCCAGAAGGAGAACACTTCTGAACCTACAGCAAGAATTGCCCTTTGCTCGGAGTGAAAGGAGAGCTAACAGCTCTGCAAGTCCTCATATCTCACAGGTTTCTCCTGTATTTGCTTATGGGTATCCTCCCTTACGCTTGCAACTAACTCTGTGTCAGATGCTACTGGTCCTGACCTCCATAGAGTACCACACAGGTCAGGACTCTGGAGAACAGAGCTGGTCCATGCAGCTCCTGAACTCCAGACTCTGTTTCTGCCAGCCCCAAGAGCTCTTTGGTGCCTCGTCTATTCCCCACTTCCCTTGACACAGCATCTACAGTCTCATCTCTCTCTCTTATGGAGACCAGAACATCATTCACTGCAGCAGCAAAGTCTTAAGTCATTATATTGTAAATAAATATTACCCTGATGTAAAGTTCCTCTCCCTTTGCCATCAATATACCACTTCTATGAACCTGAGCTGGGCTACTCAGTCCCAGCTACTATGGAGACAGTAGAACTCAAAACCTGGTTAAAAACACAAGAACTAAAAGCAAACAAAATTCCTCAACCTTCATAACACTTAAAACCTACCTGGGCCTTTCCCAAATGCTTCAGACTCACAGTGAGACGGTACAGATAATACTTCAGGGGTTACTTTCAACATTTGCTGTTAAATGTCTTTTGATGCTCCAGATACATAAATACATCTTCTTAAGGGTTAATATACCAAAAGAGGAAGGGGAGGGGGGTGGGGGGAGGGAAAGCACAAAAGCTGTATAACTTCTTTCCATGGTATGACAAATTCTCTCTGCATCATATTCCAAAGTGTGAAATGTGCAATTTCCATTCTTAAGCTCAGTAAAAATAGCATAAAAATAGTACTAACCCTGGTTGATTATTAGTTTATCAGATCAACATCAGCAAAACTGTCTTTTAACATGCTGCTTACTTTCAAAAAAACTCTACCATGCATATTTCAGTTCTCCCTCTCCACATCCCACACCCTTCTGTTGCTGTCCAGCTGGAACACATCAAGGGTCTAGAAGCCAAGTCAAATGTTGACCCCACCCTCCTCCATCCATTTTAAGGCACCTTCAAAGCCAGTACACGGATCTAGTTCAGCTTAGCCAACAACGCCAGCAAATCTGTTATTTAAGACTTTAGTGCTGGCTTTTTATAACTGCCCATTAATACAAGCTTTGATGTATGGTCAAAAAATGCAGCTGTAATGAGTTTCATCAGACTGTAGTAACCTTTCCTCAGAAGGTCTTTATTACTATACCTTCATAATATTTGGTCCCAATACTGTTTTATAGTATCATTCTTACTGAACTGCCTTAAAAAACAACACTCAGCGACACTTAACATATCTTGTTCCCCAAAATTAAAACAAAGAGCCATTAGTAGTTTTCTAGAAGATACTTTTGCATCCACATTTTTAATAGGAGTTTGTTGTTACCAGCATCAGGCAATAGTTCTGTGAACCAGAGATAAACCAATTTTCCTGACAAACACCTTGAGAGAAGATACAAAAGGATTTTGTAAAAGGACAAACAACTTACTTTGTTGCTCCCCTTTGCAGGATGCAGCAAGGAGGAAAGAAGGGGGAAAAGAAATGTTAGATACATTAATTTTACATGCATTCAGTCTAACTTGTACAATTCTGGAAACAGCTCAAACTAAATGAGGAACTGACTCAAGGAACATTCCCTGAAACCTTTAGTTAGACAGCTTCCAGGGGAGCACAGGACATTTGCAAAGGATCAAAAACATTCGGCAAAGTTGTAAATTCACACTTTTTTTCCTCTCTACACAAACACTCTGATTCCACTTTTGCTTCCATTAGTGTAAAACAGGAGCAGATCCTGGGAAGTTGGTGGACACTAACACAAGGGAGAAGAAAACGGGGCCTGAAATGATCTAGGGGTGGGATGAAAGCCAGAGGGATTTTCATGCACTGGTAATACTGAACTTCTACTATGCAAAGCAAGTCACCAAACATGTCTGCTTAACCTTGCATGACAGCCACTCCCTACGATGTGCCAATGAATGGAAAGTTTATGATCCAATGCCTTTTAAAAACCAAATATTGAACTTTTAGATCAGTAATAAAAATAAGGAGGAGATGGCATTAGGGGACAGAGGAAAGGAATGGATGGTGCTAGCAAGGTAAAGTGTGCAGATCAAGTTACGACACACATCTGTGATTTTTTTTTTTTTGAATTGTGAGTTTTGCCACGTGCTGGCACGAACAGTGTATATTATACAGTGGGAAGTCAGCCAAAATAAACACCAGCCTACAGCTGAAAAACACAGTCTGGAAAGGTTAGTCACAAAGTTGTAGTCATTTTTTTAAAAAAGGAGGCTTTTTGGATGCCTCAGCCCAGAAACCCAGCAGTAAAGTCAGCTGGTAAATGGATATACCATTTCAAAGTGAATTGGCCACAGTGTGATTTATATCAAGCAAGCTGACTTGCATATGGGTTGAAAAAATAAAAACACTGATTCACTGCTATCCCAGTGGCTGTCAAATCCCACGTCCTGACAAAAGCGAATCTCCTGGGGGAAGGAGATGACTTGGCAAGCTGCAGAAGAATTCAGGGTTCATAAAGCAACACTGAGGAGTGATTAAAGATAGTTAACAAGAAAGTGAATATATAAACATGAGTGTGCATCCCCATGTGCTCAAGGCAGGCAAAATGAAGTGAGGAAATAGAGAAATGGTGATTTGTTTGGGGAAAAATAAAAATTAAAATGCAACAACATTGGACTTAGCTTACAGGATTAAATCAGTAATAGAAACTTCGCATTAGCGTCAGTAAGTACTGAGCCCCATTTCCACTGTAAGCACACAATTTTAAGTAGCATTACTAAAAAAAAAAAAAAAAAGAACAGAAAAATTAATATTTTTAGTTGAGACATTTGCCCCTGGTGAGAATTCAGAACAAATCTCTAATTCAGGGACAAAGTTCTACTTTTCCTGCCACTGCAGAAGGAACCCAGCTAGGGGCAACTGAGTTGGGTTTTACATCAATGTCCTTGTATGCAAGCAGCAGAACTGTTAATGAAAGCACACAGCTTAGCTTTCAAATTCCAGGCTGCACACACTGCTCTTGGCAGTTACAGAAAGCAGGCCAGCTTCACCATTGCAGTACTCCAGGTTTATAGCACTATTAATCTATTTTTCATTTCTAAGCAGCAATTTTTCTACTTCTGGTGCCAAAGCCTTGGTCAAAGTTCCCAGCTGTGACATGCACATGAAAAAGAGTGAGAAGGTCAGGCTGGGAAGGGGCTAGGGTACCTCTTTGCCTTTTTAACTCTGAGATCGCAAACCTGTGGGGAAGCACTGAAGAAAATGTGAGTTGCTGCCATTTCCTGGTGGTCTCTCTGACAAAAAAAACATGGTCTCTAAGTCTTTGAAGCAGAATGAAAGACTGAGTGTGTCTCTATAACTATTTTATATTGTCAGAGGAAGGTGTGACACTGTGGAGTATGCACAGGATTTTAATGAAATGGTGATGATTTTTATTTAGGTTTCACTAGAACTTCTAAGGTATCCTGGCCCTTGGAGCTTTCACTTTGTAAATTCAAAACCTTAACAGTAGACAAGCAGTGCACATTTGGACCTCTAGTCCTGCAGGAACAAAGTGCTTTGCAAGACTAGAGTAGGGTCAGGCATCTTTCCTGAAGAGCTTGATAAGACTACTGGGTGAATTTCAAACTACAGGGGGTTGGAACAATAATATTCACTCTTTTTGTAATGTAAAGATAATTCCAGCTCAAAGAAGAACTTTGACTCCCGTCTACTTCTGTCTTTCAAGGAAGTCTCTCATCTTCTGAAACTCCCTTGATAGACCATCTTTAAACAAAACCAAGGATTCTTTATAAACATATTTTGAATTCAGAATATTTTTAGGGGGAAAGGAGAGACAGGAAGACAGAAGAGGAGTTTAGAATCCAACTAATCCATCTTGTTATAAAATAAAAGATATATGAGTATGATAAACATGTCACAGAAGGCAAGATTAAACCAGAGGCAGTGACAGGCTTTTTTGACATCATTATGAAAACCTGAGCAAGGAAAATAAAACACAAAGCAATACAGTATTTTGTCCCTAGTAATAAATTGGGCAATCTCTTGTAACTAATCCTTGTAAAATTACTTTTGATGTCTTAGGTAGGAAGTAATTTACTGACACGGGCAACATACTGAAGAGTCACCAGATTTTATATATTTTTTTAAGGTGAAGTCTCAAATACCTGGTAGGTTTCTTGCTAAATTTGTATTTGAACTCTTCTTAAAAAAAATCAGCATTGCTATCATCATCAATGTTTATTCCTACAATAATTGGAGAATCCAGTAGTTCAAGAAGTCTCTGATTTATCTGTTAATGGTAGCCTTGAAACTTGGTATGAAGAAACAAAGCTGAGGGTTGTTTGCTAAATAGCAGCTGGAGAAGATACAGACAAAATTATACAGGAAGCCATGGAGGTATCACAAGAGAAATATGAGGAAGAGAAAGATGAAGGCATAAGGGACCTGGCCTTCCAATGGAAAACAAGCAGAGAGAACAAATTCCATCCAAATCAAAGCACCATTTCTAAAACCAGATTTTCCACTGAAGGAATCTAGTGGACCAGCAGACTTACTGAAGAAAGGTGCACCATGTATTACAGAAACTTTCAAAAGCTCATATGGCAGGTATTTTTGCTAGTCAGCCTTGTTTCTGGATACAGCTCCTCAATCACTCAGTTGATATTAAATATTAAAATAATTAAGCCCCAAAAATATGAAATGGTAGTTGGGCATATTCCATGTCCTGACTTTTCTGTCTTTTATGTTAAATTAATAAAGGCTTTTATCCTGTTCAATTTGCTCCACATGACAATTAGCTGAGTAAAACTGCCTTTGGAAAGGTGTAGCATGCATTTCATACACAAAAAACATGCAGTAAATCAGTAAAATAAATATACATGATTGCCTGGAATGCTTCTGTCAGTTCTGTAATACAGAGCTTGAGGGAAAAAACTCTCCAAAGCACACCTTTACCTTAGAAGACATTAACAGAAAGAACGAAGCTCTGGAAACCCTAAATTACTCAACTTTCACTACACAGATAGAACAAAAAACATCTATGATTTTGGAAGGTTTGGTTTGTTTGGTTGGTTGGGTTTTTTAATATTGAGGTTTGACTCACAAATTTATCTTAAAATATTTCAAAATTACCACAGAAGAGTACAACAAAAAGGCTAGCATTTCTTGAGATATTTGCAGACGCTGTGTTTTCCCAGATGATATGATTGTTCTTTCTGACTCAAACAGAGCAGCTACTGGAAAGCTAGTGAGCTATTGAACTTACTGAGGATTTATCAGGATAGACACCGGCTCGTAGCAGAGATGCCTTCCAGCTATCCACCTCCTCTTGGGAGTCACAGGCTAGCTCAAGGAAACGGTAATCCTTGTAAACATTCCTAGAACAAAGAGCACCACATTGTAAAACTAGCATTTTACCACTCTGTATCATGCACACAGCATTTTAAATTAAAAATCCTTTGGGGTCAGAAATTACTAGGTAATAGTTTGAGACAACAGAGTTTATGGGATAGGTACTTGTTTAATAATTACACGGAATGCTTGAAAGTATCTTAGAATGCTACAGCACAGCTCTGGAAATAATAATCATCTGAAAGCACCATGAAACTACTTCAAATCAATTTTCCAGCTTTTGCCAAAATGGAGCATTTTTAGGAAAACAACACTGTGGTGATGCAGAAGGCAAACACATAAGACACGCCATCAAAACTGCAGGTATCATGACTGCTGCTGTAAGTAATAAATATCAAAATAATTAATGACACAACTTTTCCCATGTTAAATCCTCTCAGTGCATTATATACTTTTTTTTTTTTTTAGACATCAGTAAAAGGGGAAAGAAAACAATGATAATCAGGTATTTTAAACAAAGTACAAAACCTCTGATGTCTGCCTTCATAGTAAAAAAAAATGGGACACATTGGAATAACACCTCTTGCAGGTAATTCACATAATTAGATAAATATAGGGAATCACTTAATGGAAGGAAAGAGAAAGGAGGAAAAATACGTATGTAGGAAGGTGTTACTTGTAAACTCTCCAATAAGCAGAACAGATTTTCCCCTTACGGTTTAGCCATTAGTTTTTGAATTCAAATTCTATATACAGACCAGATTGTTGTAAATTTGTCAGCCAACAGTCTTTTTAGGAAAGGCCACAAGCTTAGCTGACAAAAGTTAGGAAACCACATTTTGCTAGATCTTAACATTTACACAAGACTCAATCTTGTGGGAGGTGGGTATTGATGGAGATTACTTCACTTTCAAAGACAACAATGACAAGGGGTTCTTTTGTTTCATTATGCAACCCCAGAGAACTTCTGCCACATATTTTGAGGGGGAAAAAATATGAATACACTATAGAACCAGGAAGTAAAGCTATTATTATCATTGCCTAGACAAATTTCTTTAGCATTCAGGGACTGGTGGGATTTCACTGTCACACTGCCAGAATACAACCGACTTGATGTAATTCCCACTCACAGAAGTGCATCTCCCTTACCAACAATGTCACCAGACGTCTCCGAGCCTTGCTTTGTAGGGGTAGTCTCAGGAAGCAGATCAAAAACAGGTAGAAGAATTGTAATTGAACAGTAAGCATTCACGCCAAGCATGAAGCAGCCATGACACCTAGTCATTAAATTATCAGCCATGAAACCACTGTTTGGCAACAAGAGTATACCCACCTCTGAATAGAGGGAAATCAGTTATTTTTAGCAGGCTTATAGATCACATTCAAAATTGAAGCGGATAAAGGACACACTCAGATTTCCTTAAGTCACTGACATAATTCTCACCCATTTCAATGTCTACATCTGAGCAGCCAGTCATGCATGTTCAGCACTAGGCCTGCACTACTGGTTGCAAGCATCTGGATCACAGACGCCACCATAGTGTGCATCAGTGCTGCTCAGGGCAGCACACCTATGCTTCCCTCCCACATAGACCAGCCTGCAAAGGGACAAAGAGGCACTAAACGGTTGAGTCCCATAGTTCAGGCATAGTTCATTCATTCACTGACACTATGAATGACTGAAAGCTCTATGGGTTTTTTTACTTGATTAAAAATTTAAAATTAAGACCTTTTTTGCCCAAATCTAAATGTACTAATCCTGCCTTAAAGCAAATAATAGCCTGGATGACCTCTTCAGATGCTGTTATCTTAAACTGACAAAAACACACTTAAATTTTACTAAATTTGCAATATTGTAGAACTCTGAGTCAACATTTACTAAACATATTTACAAAAATAACTCAACGAAAATAAAAAGGGAAGCAAAAATGAAAGTGCCAGACAAAAAAAAAGCTTTAATTGATTCTCAGGAGAAACTTCAAATGAGATATGTTTTTTAGCTATTTCAACTAAACAGTTATAACTTTGAAGAAAGAGGAATCTTTCCTCAAGGGGTACTTTCTTCTGAGGGTACTCTCAGAAAAGATGACTAACCATAGAGCAAATAAAGGCTGTAAAACATAGCAATAGGGATGTACCAAAACCGTGTACCTACAAGAGCAAAACAACATGACACCATCTTGTGAAAACACCTTTTCAGGATTCTCATATTATATATTAAACTTTTTGGTATTTTGTGACTTGGTACATCAAGCTTACTTGTACAAGAAAGGCTTTTTGCCAGCTGCTTTGAACACATAGGAGCTTGTTGTCCTGCATTCCTGTCTCTTTATCAAGACTTTTCCTAGGTCTAGGGACAACTTATGGCTAAGCAGCTGACATCTCCAACTTTCCAAGGTCCCCCTCCCTCTAGTATCTGAGAGCTCCACTATTTTAGTGTAGGAATCTTACTCCACCACCACAAATGACATCAGTTTCAGCATAAGTGAGGAACTGAAGGACATATATACTGAACCTGCATATGTAGAAAATGAATGCTTGCCTCACAAATCAGCTGCCTTGCTACTAGATGTTGTTTGTCTTTCTTCCAGAAAGACTGACAGGCATAGGAACTTTACGAAGGAAAAAGCCAAAATAACTTCTGAAAAGAGTGCGTCCTTTTCTGTTACTAGTGGAATCTTACAAAAACACATTAATGTGTTTTACTCATTAGGAATCCACTGGCGTCTCACGGAATACTGTAAAAAATGTTCTTGAAAACAATTCAGATTTTCTGGTTTGTTCTCCCTCCCACTTTTTAAAACTTCTGAAGATATGAGCAGAAAACCAGTTAGTTCTCAATCCTCACCTACTTACTCTGCATGGAATATAGTGAGATCATGTTCTCATTGCCATCTTTATGGCAGGGATATTATGCATAAGAGAGAATTATATAATGCAGGATACCCAGAAGCAGAAAGATGAACTCTGAACAATACAAATCTTGTTGATATTCAGGCATCTTTAAGGGACTGTAGTAACTAAACAGTTACAATAAATGGGAACATACCTAAAACACAATTTGCATGCAACATTTCTCTTGACTATTTAACATTTTTGATATGTGATTATATGAACAGGTAAGCTGTGTGTAAAGTTATATGCATATACCACATTCACCTATGCTGCTTCCTCCTGTAGGGTCTTGTAATTGTGATTTAATATCCTGCATAGAACACGAAAATGTATCTGTAGTACCATTACTGGAAATTAATAATACTTTTTTCCAGAGTGAAAAATATGAAAGGTTACAATTTGTTAGCTGCAGATTGTATTAAACTCTAGACAAATAAACCTCAAGAACTGTATTCCAGAAAAAAACCCACAACATACTTGTTAATGAAGATGAACAGTCAATTGGACTAAAAGCATAATTTCTAGTTCCAGACTGGCTCCACACTCACAGCACACCTTCTCTATGCCAGGACCACTATTTGAAAGTCCAGCAGATACCCAGCTATAACTTTGCTTATCTTACAACCTCTTCACTTTACTATTACCTTTGTTTCCAACGTACTGGATTCCTTTTCTCCATATATTTCAGGTCCTAAAGTGAACTTTCTAATCCAGAAATGAGCATTAAATAGTCCTTTCTTTAAGCCCTCCCATAATGGAAGAATCCTAACATGAAAATGCAGGGATGGAGTAAGGTATTTGGAAGCATACAAGAGGAAACAGAGAAGCGCCAGATAAATTTCACGACTGAACTCAGCTGTGAGTTACTGAGAATCCTGTCCCACTAGTCTTGAAGCCTGGGCTGTCAACATTGCATAGAGAAGGCTTGATTGCCTGTAAAACAGCAGAACTAAACAATCCGGGACCAAGAAGTGAATAACACACAACTGAAAGTCACAGAGAAAGGACTTTGCAGCTGCCTGCTACAGTGGATGCACATCTACAGCAGCTGCACATCAAAACTGCTTGCTATCTGAATAAATTTAACTGCTAGACCTCAATATGTATACTATCTTTTGCAATTTCTTAATACTAAGATAGGGTTAAATATTTACCTGCAACAAACCTGGAAAGATTTTAAGTGCAACTCCTGTAAACACATTACAAATCTAGTTAATATACATGCATATATATTAATGCATATTCATAAATTAACCATAGCTGTAGACAGTTTTTAGAGTGAGTTGGATGTGGAACATTTCAGTGGAAGAAGATGTACTGTATATCCATATAATTTTTTTATAGAGAGAAAATGCAAACCAAAATTGAACGAAGACGTATTTATTCTTGCCAATGTGGGAGGAGACAGAACAGCAATTACAGAGCAATAATAGTAGTAAAATTTTTAGAATTATGCTTATAAGCCACTTTAATACTCCCAAGAACACGAAACCACATTTAACTTCAGCAGTTGCACTGAAACAAGTGAAGCTGCTCAGCCTGAAAGAGAAAGCAATCTTTTTCTACAGGGATTTCAAACAACTCTGCTTATGATCTCAAATAATTTTTGGTAAACATTTTATCTTTTTATTGGAATGCAAGCAAATTAAAATGACCATTAGGAATCTAGAACCAAATGCAGAGGAGCCCAATTTTATTATATCATAAAGAAAAAAAAACAAACAAAAAAAATCAATTCCTGGATATTTGGATTGCAATTTAAGTAATATAGTATAAGGGTTTCATATATAGACACCTAAAATAAAAAAGGGAGAAAACAGAATCCAGATACTCCATGCATAATCAGGAAAAATAATACTGGATGAAACTCTACTCTATGTTCTCTATTTAATCAGCCTGCAACTCTACTATATACACTTTGCTTATTCAACCTTAGTCTTAGTCTACCATTTTAGACACCTGTAATTCCACAATGGCTGTTTGAAGACATGCATTATTTTTCATATAAGAAACCTATACTAGAGGCACTGCAAATCATATATTTTAAAGAAACAAAAATGACCATCTGCTTTGAATTAACAGCAATCACTAACATTTTCTATCAAGGCATGCCATTTCAGATCAGTCTAATGTGAATGCTAATTAAAATTAATTACATATGTCTCTGAAGATTTTTTTCTTAATATCCAGAAAGCCAAAGAGACAGTCTCTGAAACAATGTTATGAAATAATATCACTTTTACCAACTAATTCATATAAGTGGTCTTCTAGAAGTGTAAGGATCTTTTCAAGTTCATACATACAAATACAGACAAAGAACCAAACAATTTTAACTTTAAGGTGAAAGTTAACAGAAGATATGCTGATCAGTATATAGCCAAGCCCTGAAAATGAAGTATCTAGAGTTCTATACATAATCCAGAACAGAAATGCAGCCAAAGCTAACATCACATAGGCCAAAATCTGCAGTAGTAACTGGCACTAAAATATTCCATAACTCCCTGGAGAAGAAGTTTTGATGCTTTTCGTGCTGATGGATGGAAGCCTGTTTTGGAACCTGCCTTGGGGCCACACAGGCACTAAAGCTGCTCACAGCTGTCAGTCCCTCATCACTGGAGGGAGCATGGCTTCTGCTCCACTCCTGTGCTTCCCTGTGTGGGGCACAGGGATCCAGACCTTGCTGGGTCACAGCAAGCAAGCAAGATGAAGCCGTCTTGCAGACTAAATCAAGGTTATCAGCCGTGATTTAGCCCATGCTTACAACACTCCTGTCTCTCATAGGTGTCACTAATGTTTCAGATCCCACACAGTCATTTAAGGAATTTTCTTAAATGTGATAGTTACACTGTACTTGAAGGTATAGATTTACTCTGCTGTTTCCTTTCCTTGGGAGCCCCTTTTTGCTCAATAATACCAGTTTTAAATCTCAATACCTGCACACCTATCCACCATACCATGCTTTATTTATTATAGAAAGAATTCTTGTCAATAATGACAAAAGGAAATATTCCAGGAAAAAACAAAACAAAACAACAAACCCAAATATTTTTTTCTTTATATTTTTTTGTATGGAATGGACTTGGGGGACAAAGGCTAGTTATGCCTTGGATTTGTGTATTTTTTCTATTCTTAAATATTGTACTCACAAGCCTCTTGGAAGTTTTTTTCAAATGTTTGCAGCTTTTTTTCTGGATTAAATTTGTGGTGTTTTTTAATTAAATATGTTCTCATTCTTCCCTTTCTAACAGAGAGAGCTCTGAATAGCTTACAGTCCAGCTCTTCCAGGGGCTTAGCTTTCTGAGTAATTCAAAAACAGTAACTAAACATACATCTCATCTCAAGCTTTCTCCTTCAGCCTGGCTTCCATCCAACACCTCCTCTGACCCGGTCTCCCTTCACTAGTTCCCTTTATTTTGGCTCTTGCCCAATTTCCCTTATATATGGATAGCAGTTAACCAGTTCCTGTCCATAAGAAGAAATTGAGTACTTAGAGCTCTAGTGCATTTGAAGTCCTAGAGAAGACTTTTAGAACATCACTCAGCCAATACCATGAACTCAAAATCAGTACACCTTCACTTAGCAGACATAATATACTTTCCTGGGTCCTACCACACAGCACAGTTCTTGTGCAATGTGATTCCTGACAGTCAGAGTGTTCTCATGAGTCAGTAACTAAAATTTATCATCTTGTAGTTCTATTTCCAGTTGTATTGTGCACCCTCAAAACTTCCATTTGATTGCTATCCTCTTGACATTCATATATTTCTCAGATTAGGGATCTGTTTCTACAATGAGCATGTCTCACTGTCCCTGACAGTTAGCTCTCATGCAGGGACAGTAGGTTCTGCCACACTGGTTCTTGATTACTGAGGAGCATTCAGCTCTTAGGAACGTACTCTTGTGAAGGCAAACAGGAACAATTTTGTGCTCTGAATTTGCAAACATCCTCTTTTCTCACAGAGGTGAGAAAAGCAACACTATTACTCAGCTTCATCTGGATCCCGATTGGGCAGAAAAGTAAAAGACAAGAAGACTTGATGGGATCTTCCTCACAAGGAAGGGAGAATTTCAAACACTGGTTCTGCTTCTTTGGCTCAAGGAAAAGAATGAGTCTGAAGAGGAACAGAGCTCAAAAAACACTTCAGCATAACCCCAAAAAATATTTACTTAGTAGAGTCTCTTCTTCCATGGGGAAAAACAAAACAAAATAAAACAAACCCAACCCAACAAAAACCCCTGCACACAAAACCCGAAGAATTGGAGAAGAGGTAGAAAGGAAGCTACTTCTCCACTTGTAGCAAAAGAAGTGGCTTACTCATCATTCCTTCCCTACTTAAAAGAGAACCAGCATCTAGATGGAGTTGCAATACAGTAATACCATTTATTGACTCATAAATCAGAAAAAAAGTGCAACTACTCTACTGCAAAGGCAAAGGGCTACTTTAGAATAACACAGAATCTAGTGAAGTAGTGCCATGTGGATGCTGTAGTCAACTGGGCAAGACCATGAAAAAGAATGACTGCTTACCCTTCCTAATTTGAGGAGAGGGAGAGATGGGACTGTTGCATAGATCCTAAAGAGAGGCACATTTAAGGTTGTATATAATTCTTGTTCCAGACTAAAGCATTAAGCTAAAAGAAAAAGCACCAATCAGTGAATTATTTTTAAAGGGAATACCTGAGAAAGAGGAAAAGTGGAATCAAATCCCAGAAGGAAAGTAAGCTTTCTTGGATGAGAAGAATTTGTTTTGGTTTTTTCTTGATCTCTGCACAAGAGTCTTACACACTGATCAATGAGGACATCACAGGTTAATCTACTCCATGTAAGCACAGGCGCTGACAAAATACTCTCACCTCCATTCTTAATTCTGCCTAAGAAAGTCAGTCAGTGGCTACATCTCCACAGCTTCACATTATGTTCTACAGCAGTACTACAAACATTAGGGGGTTTCCTGCAGTATAATTATTTTCAAAAATTTGATATCTTTTCCAATGTAAAAGACTTGCCAGCAGTTTATTGTGGAGGAGAAAAGGATGGTTAACACAAAACAGCACTCACATTCTTCGCACCCTTAGGTTTAGACACATACTGCTTGACCCTATAGCTCAACTTTGGTTGTGTAAAGGCAGACTCACGTAGATGGACACAGCCAGAAGTGATCCAGGAGTCAAAGGGCACTCACTCTAATATACTTTGGTTTAATATCTAACACTAGATATTAAAACAAAAAAATCTAGTGCTAGATATTAAAACAAAGTAAGCTAGAGTAAGTAAACCTAAATAAACTAAAGTAAGTAACCGAAGTAAAATAGAGGAGTCCTCCTCCGAAGGTGTTCCAAATTGTCTATAAATCAAGTAGATGGGCCAATTCAAATGCTTTAAATAAATTACTTAGTTTGCTGAAAAACAAAACTCATCCCCAATTCTTTAAGCAATACTGTATCAACTTCACAACCAAGAGTTTCCTAGATTTTTCTCCTGTAAAAAGAAAAATTAATTACAAAGTAACAGGAAAAGAATTTAATTATGTCACAATGTAGCCTTTTCATAAACACACAATTATGTTCATTTCATGAGAATTTATCTTCACTGTGAAATCAATCGTCACAGTCTCCATTTACTATACATTACCAAGTCACATTTGATTCCTGTCAGAGAACTGTTGACTTCTGCAGTAAATCAAAATGACAGATACCATTCGTTTCCTTCTGCATCTATCCCCAAGCTTCAACTAACTCAAGATGGTTTTTCCTTCTATACAGTGAAATGAGCAGTTTCCTGGTAACTATATTTCAGAACTGGAAAGGTTTTCATAAATGGAAAAAATGCAGTGTATAATCCAGGAAACTATTGAAATGTATAGTATCAGAAACATATGGCTGTAGCAAATACCTATGCAGTGAGAGGCTACGAATGAAAAAGAGACAAGCCTATTAAAATTCTTCTCCTAAAGGGATTTTGCTTGAAAACTAAAATAACTCTAATTGAACATTAAGATATGCTGCAGACTAGTGGGGAGGGAAGCGGGAGGAGAGATATAGAATAATCTCCATTCTATCATGGAAGCTAGAGCATATAATTTTGCCTTTGTTCTTTAATGATCTTAAATAGCAAAATGGCTCCATAGCCAGAACCCTGAGTGGGCAAACTCAGAAAGAGAAAGCTGATTTCTTTCTCAACTATTCAGGTTTTTAATAATAGTAATAACAAAAACACACACACAGAACAACCACTTCCCTTCATCCCCCCTCAAGAAAAAAAAAAAACCCAAAACAGAAACTAAGTTAAGTTTTACATGAATTTTGAAAAAGAAGCTGTATTTACACACACATCCCCCCTCTTATTTCTTATTTCAACAGATCTTTACCAATTCCCTGTTTCAGTTTCCCTAAGAATCTGGGACAGATTCTCCACACACAGTCTCCAGTTGAAGGCCAGGTCACTTTACTCAAGCCCCAGTACCCCTGATTCTGCTGACACAACCTATGAATTTAGGAAACTGTGGAAAGTGATACTAAATTTGTTTTGACAAAAAAAAACCAACTTTTAAAAACCAGCAGGCAGGTTTTTAAAAGAAAAAAAAAATATCAGCTGTCTTATAGGAACGGAGGAATGACTGTTGGGGTTAGAATTCAATAAATATCTCTTCAAGAAAATCTTCTGCCTCCTTTTAAGCTGGAAGAGTCCATAAACAGCCTCTCCCAAGGCAAAGGTATTTTCCTGTCTTATCACTGTGCTGTCATGTCTCAACATGCCTATATAGATATAAGGATGTTTTTAGAGCAGCTTGCAGATGCTGGAGGGTACACTCACAGCCCAAATGGGCAGGGGTATTACAGACATGGCAAACATTTTAGACATTTGATCTTGAAATCCTTGCTGTCCAGTGTGTATGAAGACCCAGTGAAAATAATGAACATGCAGCTATATTACACCCAAATAAATCCCAAACTTTCCAACAGAAATGCATGCTTCTCTTGGATTTTCACAGCAGTTCAGTGATTAAGATTATGAAAACAGTCAAAACCATTAGCGAAAACACAGGAGGAACAATAAATTGAAATTAACAGATTTCTCATGGAAGGAACTTAACATGTACAGCTCATATCAAGTCACCAGAACAAAGCTTTCTTTCTTGATTGATGTAACTGCAATGTTGGGATGTTTCACACATATCTATATCAGAATAATCAAATTACATTAGTTGCCAGTATGTGAAGATCATTTATGTTTTTAAAAACATTAAAAGGTTTTCAAAGCTTTTTTCTGTGCTCCCGAAATGCAAGTGGTCAAGTGTTTGAAATCTTATTCCCAGCAAGTATGTGTGTGACATACTTTCAAAGGGCACCTCCTGGCAGACAGTGTCCACATGTAGGCTAGCTAGCTGAGATGTCAGCAGATTGTAGGCAAAGCCTTCATACAGTTCAGAGCAAGACTCACATTGCATCCTCACGTTTCTGGGACCAGAGAAACTTGACAGCCCAGAAATCCTGTGCTTTGCTTTTGTTTTGTGTGAGGGAGAGACATTCCTTGCTTCTGAAGGGGCTTTTTCTGGCCAGTTCAGGAGCAACAGCTGGCTCTGCAGAGAGCCACATCCAGCCCTCATCATCTTGAACATCATCTATTGCCAAGTTTTGGCGATGCAAGGGAGGAGTGGGAATGAAGAAGAGGAGAAGAATAAAACAAGGGCATCTACCCATGCTACCACTGCAATTCACTTGTTTTTTCTGAAAAGGAACTTAGAGAAATTGCACTTTATCTGCGGAAATGCAATTCCCTGAATCAGCTGCAAATGCACCTCTCCAGAAAAAAAAAAAAAATAAAACCAATAAAAATTTACAGCTCACTTGTATGTCTCTATGTGTTGTTGTATTTCCTTATTTGTGCACAGTAGTCTGAATAGGGTGTGCATCAGAAGTAGGCTGCCATAGAATATCTACATCACTTAAATCAGAGGATGGAGCTTGAAAAGTGTGAAGCAAACAGCGTAAAGCAAAGAGCCTATTAGTTAGGGAGAGGAATAAAATTTGTTCTCCATTCAGCAGTACTTAAATGCAAACAAACAATAGAACGATTCCAAATATTACAGAGAGGCAAGATTTTTCACTGGAGAAAGTGAGAAGCAATGACACTTTCGTGATTTACACCAGTTGAATTTGGTCACAAGGTACAAAAGCAATGAATGTTTTGGTAAGCCTAGGTGATTGCCAAAGAAAACAAAAATAGGATCAGGAGATGATTATTCAGCCATACAGAACTAGATGACTAATCATGGAGCAGTTTCACCCTGAGTGGCTAGGAAGACACTTAACCTTTCATTCTACATTTATGCAACTGCAAAACAACAGATAAATCAAGAGTATCAAGATCTTTATTCACTCAGCATAGTGGAAATATCACAACTGCACTCCCAGTTACTAAAATGTTCAAATAGATACATTTTGACGGCAGTATCTGCAGAATAGCACATTTTCTTACCTCTGCTCTGTGTTAAACAATGCAAAGATATGTTTGCTAGACATGAAGCTCTTTTCAACATCTCGCACTTTCAAGTTGTCCAAAGGAAGCATATACTTCTTCTCTTTTTCCTAGAAAAGAAACAGATTAAAACAACACTATATGAGAAGTCTCAAATAAACACAATTTCAGCAAACTCTGTTTAGTCAGTAATGACTTTAGTACACTTATTATCACAAGGGTATATTCAAAATTGAAATGTCTGATTATCTTTCATAGACATACCTGCAACAGAAATGAAGCCTGAATTCCCGTCCTGGTTTTCGCTGACCCATTTAAAATATTTCCCAGTTAAAAAAAAAAACACACAACAAAACAAAAAACCAACAAAAAAAACCCCTCTCTCAAATAAACAAGCATCTACATTTATTATTCTCCATTCCCCTGAATTATAATTAGAAAAGAGTCAAACTTAACTCAAATGAAACTGTCTAATCAATACAAAATCTTTTCCATGTCTGTGGGCATAAAATATAATCTCTATCTACAATTACTATTATCATTTATGGGTAGCATTTGATTACCCCACCATAAATTTTCTTTACGCCAATGGAAAATACAAAAATCATACAAATCAATCAAAATCATACAATCATTGAGGTTTAATATATATTGTATACAAACCAAACCAGACTCTAATCTAACCAAATGGGGAATTTTGCTACCCAGTGACTCTACGGAAGTTCAATAATCACCAAAGTTGGAAAGCTCAGGATTCCTTCCCTTATCTGCCAACATGGAGCAATATTGTCCATCATATTTGAAAAATCATGGCAGTCAGGTGAAGCTCCCAATGACTGGAAAAAGGGAAATATAACCCCCATTTTCAAGAAGGGGAAAATGGATGACCCAGGGAGCTACAGACCAGTCAGTCTCACCTCTGTGCCTGGCAAAATCTTGGAGCAGATTCTCCTGCAAGGCATGCTAAGGCACATGAA